>PVJN01008488.1:0-64795 GCA_004026805.1 Lasiurus borealis | reverse complement strand
GGCGGGCGGGGCGGGCCCGACCTCGCCTCCCCACTCCCCGGAGCTCGCCCGGCCCGCCCGCCCGCCCTCCTCCGGCCGCCTGGGGCCCCGCGCTGGCCCGGCGCCCGGCGCGCTGCACGAGGCCTCCCGATGACTTAGTCACCGTGGCTGCGCCTCCCCACGCAGCCTCCGCGCGCAGCGGGCTCGCCCCCCCCCCACTCCTCCAAGTCCCACTGGGCTGAGCCGCCTTCCTTAAGTTTCCTGCCTGCTCCCCAGAACCGCACAGACTCACCAGCCCCTGCTGCGTAAACACACCCCTTCCTGCCTCCGCCCCCGGTGGGGTGGAGGGGAGGGCGTCCTCCTGCACACAGACCCATATTGTACGGTCCTCCCACCTCCGCCTGACCTCCCCGTTACCGGGATGCAGGCGGTCCCCCGGGGGAGCTCCCCAGCCCAACTCCCTTAACCTTTCTGCTCCTTTAAAAAGCTGGGGAAACTTGGGGTTCGGAAAGGTGAAAAGATTCCCTAGCTCAGAGCCAAGAGCGGAACTCGGACCTCCTGTTGCCAGGGCCTTCTCTCTCTCTCTCTCTGCACCCGCGCCTGCCTCTCTGGCTCAGATGCACCCACCACCCACCGGACGCCTGGCGCTCCGGTCTTGGTTTATCCTGTTAGCGCCTTCCACACTACCCTCCACCCCAAGGAAAATGTGTCTGCCCATTACCTTCCGTCTGTCTCAAGGTCATAGCTGGCAGAAATCCTTTACCGAGGAGGGGAAAGAGGCCGTTTTCAGCTAGAGGTTGGGAGAGTGGACTGTGGAGCCAGACGGAATTCCAGCCCTATCTCCGCTTGCTGGCTATCTTGGGCAAGCCATTAGGTTTCTCTCTGCCCCCAGTTCCTTATTTGTAAATGCGGGATAATGATAGTGACTGTCCTTAGAGATGTGAGGATTAAACGAGTTAACATAGGCAGGGTTCGGGTCAGCGCTTCCCCTATTAATAAAGCCCTCCAAGAAATCGCTCTGGGCTAGCCACTATGGTGGGTCTCTTGATGTTCTGTCTCTCTGTCCTGATGCCTCCCACTGTAGATTGCAGCCAGATTCATCTTGCAGGCCAGGCTCAGCTTTGGAGAACTGAGTTCAGGGGGGAGATAGTGAAAGGAAGAGCAGAGGGCAGGGTAGTCCCGTTCACTGGGACATCCCCAAGTTGAGAGCAGCACTGCTGACGTCTCAGCCAAGGGGAACAGGATGTATGGCCTAGTGAGAACAGAGGCCAGGGTAGGGGGGTGGAGGGGGTAGGGGGAGTGGGGGACCTGAGTTATGCCCTTGTAAGATATGAATAGTGGGGTGCAGGGAAAGGAGGAAAGATGGGATTCAGAGAATGAAGTCAGCCCCAGGGCAAAACAGTCGAGTTAGGGTGACAGAGGCATTCATCAGACAGAATGTCAGATACTCCACCAGAGCCTGACCTTTCACCTCCTGACCCCATTCAATAAATCACACAATTGATTATGGATATCTAGTTTTCCCTGGCAAGTTCCTTGAGAGTAAGCCCTGCGTTTTTGTTTACATTTATTTATCCATTAGATTTAGCTCGGTGCTTTGGGAATAAGTGACCAGCAAATGTTTTCAATGTTCTTTAAAAGAAATTATACATGCATTTCATTGAACTGGACCTTGGGGGGGAAAAAAGGCCCTAATTTTAAGGAAAGGAATCTTAAAAGAGTTGCCATATCCAACCCCCTCACTTCTAAGTTAAAGGAAACTATTTGCCTGGGGTTGTAGAGCAAGTTAGAAACAGAAGCCAAGTCTCTGCCTACGGTCTGATGTTATTTCCATGACACCACACTGAACTTACAATGCAATTGAAAGGAAAAGCAAACTCCCTAAAAGCCATAAAACAAAATGAGGCTGTGTGAGGTAAGAACTGAATGCAGGGTACAAATGGGACTAGTGGTAGGAATTGAGAGCAGGGGAATCCCCATGGGCTGGGATCACAGACAAAATACTCACTGCCCAGAGGGGGCTTGCACTGGTCCTGAAAGGTGAGTGGGACTCAGGACTGTGGAAAGGAGAAAGAATTCCTGGCAGGGGGCGTGGCTTCTGCTAACCCGTGGTGAACATTTAAAAGGCCAGGGAGGAAACCAGTCTGGTGAGAAGAGAGGTAGGGTTGGATAATAGTGGGGGGAAATGTTAGAAGGCTAAATTGAGGTTAGAGTTGAGGACATTTTAAATACCGGGATAAGAAGTTTTCAACGTAGTCTGTGGATAATGGGGAACCCCTGAAAATAGACACTGAGCCAAGACAAGATACCACACAAATCTCTGCCAACGTCGTGGCCTGATTTGCATTTTTTAGGCAGTTGCTTGCCATATATGTGCATTTAATCAACGTACCCCCCCACACGAAGGAAACCTCTAGCAGTGTTCGTCTATATTTATTTCATCTCCAAATGCCCATGATTTCTGTGTGGGAGCAGAGATAGGAGAGGGAGGCGGGTGCCTGCTGTAGACCGGCACTTGCATTTGTGATCTCTCTTTTCATCTCACTGCCTTGTGGACTGTGGACATTGTTGCTCCAGTAACACCCAGAGATGGTAGGTAACGTTCTTGGATCAGGGAGCTAGGCAGAGGTGGCGCCAGAATTCAAAGAGCTTTGCTGCCAAAGCCCTAACCTCCAGGCACCTGTCACAACTCTAATGAGAAGATACAGGCATTGTGTTCCCACTCTCAGATTCCTTCTTAGGGAGGGACCCATGACCCAGCGAGGCTCACATTTCTAGAAGTGCTTTCATGTCCCTGGTTTTCTATCCTTGTCTTCAGGAAAGGAGATTCCCATTTTGTGGCTTTAGAGGCCGACAAAGCTGTGTCTGAATTCCATTTCCACCTCTTACTAGCTAGCTGGTGGCCCCGGCAGGCGGATTTCCCTGAAGCAAATTAACCGTAAGCTTCACAGTCTCTCACCTGCATGGGCCCCTGGCAAGCCCTCAGCCCAGTTTTGAATCTCTGATTGTGCATTATTGTTCTTAAAGAGGGCTCCAACAATTGCGTAAGCTTCAGGCCCCCATTAACCCTGGATCTGCCCAAACTGGATAACCTCCATCAAGTTACTTTCTAAGACTTAGTTTCCTCATCTAAATACAATTATTTTAAGATTGGCCCGGAAGTATAGTTGGTTAGAGTGTCGCCCAAGGTTGTGGGTTCTTATTCCCAGTCAGAGCACATATAAGAATCAACCAATGAATGCATAAATAAGTGGAACAACAAATTGATGTTTTTCTCTTTCTCTTCTTTCCTTCTCTCTAAAATCAATGATTTTATCTGAAAAATTTTTAATTAAAAATAAAGTCATTCTGGACTGATTTTCAAATAAAATCATTCTGGTCTACCAGCAGCCTCCAGTTGAACAAATAGAACTAAAGATGCTGAATTACCAGAAACTTGAAGAACCTGATCTACCCTAACCTTATGCCTAAGGCAAAGTTTCACAGAAACCCTAGGCCAAAAGAAATACATAAAGAGTACATTTATCAGTTAGTTAGAGCCAAACAATTTAAATTAGTATTTCTGTCTTAACAATTGAGTGGTTGCTTTCAAAAATAATATACACCTAAATTGAAAAAGACTGATAGTTTTTATTTTTAAATAACTACAATCACTTTCTAATGCAATTTATGCACATGTGGGACACCTCTCAAACCTTGGAATCAGATTGCACACAACCTCCTTTATTTCCTTTTCCCCAACCAATTTCTTTTTAACAAAGCATCCACCAAAACGCCAAGTCCATAAGGGTAGGAAGGATGTCATCAAAAGGAATGTGATACAATCTAACACTGAAACTTTCATTAATAGCTCAGGCAGTGTGCCACAGATATCAAGTATCACTGTGTGTTTCCTTCAAAATTTAAAAATATCCCGAGGTGCCGCTGGGCATTTTCTGTGGCACTGGGGTGCCTCCGCACACAATTTGGGAACCAGAGGATTAAGGAACCTGTCAGACACTATTCAGGAAGCAATCAGAGGGCAGCAGAGTTCTCTCCAGTAGGATGGGGAACCACTTGTATCCTCATTCACAGTTTTATTACTCAGCTCTCCATGGGAAATCTTCCTGGTACCTCTCCATTCTCTGTCATGGCTATTTACATAATATTAATAAGAAACAATGCTGGGTGATTGGGAGGGCTCCAGTTCTACACCTGCTACTGGAGAGGTACAACACCTTGCCCATAGTCTCCTCTTCCCAAAGTCTTCTTCCAGCTTTAAATATATATGAGTCTACCCTCAAGTTTTCTCCTAACAAGCCCACATTTTAATGCGCTTGATTTTAAATTGGACTTATAAGAAAAAAAAATGTTTCTTCTATTATCTGCATGCCAGGAAGCTGCGGAATGTGCCATCTTTAAATAAAACAAAATTTCATTTTACACTAGGCAAATTTATGAAAAGAGGAAAGAAAGAATAATAACAAAAAAACTACACAAGGGAGCTTGTGGAGTGATGGAAATGTTTTTTCTTGATTTGAATGCAAGTCACTGGATGTGTTCCATTTGGGAAAATTAATCAAATGGTACACTTTTGATAACTGTATCTCTCTGTATACATTAATACTTACTTAAAAGGGAAGGAGGCAAACTGCAGAAACGAAACAATATATAACTTACATAAAAACATAACCCAAACAATCTATAAATATATATGGCTAATATTCGAAGTGTCCCTGAGGGAGTTTGACCAGGAGACTGGGAATTCTATCACTTGTTATGATGTGCGCTGATCACCAAGGGGTGGTGTAGAACCAAGGAAAGGCCCCAGCTGGCAGCCAGAAGGCCCCAATCGGCCCTGATCGCTGGCCAGGCTTAGGGACCCTACCCAGGCATGAATTTCGTGCAATGGGCCTCTAGTCCTATATAATAAGAGGCTAATATGCAAATCAACTGAATGGTGGAATAACCAGTTGCTATGATGATGCACACTGATCACCAGGGGGGCAGACTCTCAACACAGGAGCTGCCCCCTGATGGTCAGTGCACTCCCACAGGGGGAGCGCAGCTCAGCCCGAAGCCAGTGTCACAGCTGGCTCCATGGCAGCGCTAAGGATGTCCATGGCAGAACTAAGTTGAGCAAGCCTAAGTCGGTAGTCAGACACCCCACAAGGGCTCCCAGACTGCAAGAGGGTGCAGAACAGGCTAAGGGATGCTCCCCCCACCCAGATGGGAGATGCAAGAAAAGCATGTGAATATACTGTAATCCCCCCTATCTGCGGTTTCACTTTCTGTGGTTTCAGTTGCCCACAGCCGCCACCGACGCCTGTAAATATTAAGTGGAAAATTTCAGAAATAAATAATTAATAGTGTTAAATTGCGCACTGTTCTGAGGAGTGTGATGAAATCTCGCACCGTCCCGCTCCGTCCGCCTGGGACATGAATCATCCCTTTGTGTTATCCACTCTGCATATGCCATCCGCCCAATAGTAGCTTAGTAGCTGTCCCCGTTACCAGATTGACTGGGAAGTACCCCAGTGCTTGTGTGTAAGTAACCCTCTTTTTATTTAATAATGGCCCTAAAGCCATTCACAATTGTTTTATTATTAGTCATTGTTGTGAAAGCCCTTCTATGCCTAATTTGTAAGTTAAACTTTATGTTTGTATTGGGGGGGGGGAGACAGTATACATCATGTTTGGTGCCATCCATTGTTTTAGCATCCGCTGGAGGTCTTGGAACATATGCCCCCCAGGGAAGGAGGGGGATACTGTCATGGCTTCGAACTTAAGGGCAAAACACGAGGCTCCAGGTGCAGTAGGGAGAGTGAGATGAATTTATGGCCTAGGGAAGCAGGCCAGCTTAATGGGTAGAATATGGTAAAATCACGTGATAACAAACCTGCAGCCAAACATGAAAAGTGGTTGCTGCCACTGCATGTTTTGATCCCATCAGTGCTATGCTATGATTATACTGACCCAGGGTTTAAAATATAAAAAAAGATCAGGTCTACTCTCTCCACGGTTGCAAAGGAGGGAGGGAGAGAGAGAGAGAAAGCAACACGTGCTACTAGTTTCATAGTATCAAAGAATCAGGCCACTCTGAGCTTCATTTTCCTCATCTGTAAAGTGAGGGTGATTATCACCTAACACTCAGAGCATGCACGCTAGTGCTCGACAAAGTACCTGCTATTACTTATTCTGAAAGAGCAGCGCCCAAGCTCCCAAAAAGTCACTCCGAGTCCCTTCAGCCACTCAGATCTGGGGATTCACTTCTCCCAGGACTGCGACTGGACAGAGTCCTGAGTGGAGAGGCACTTGGTTTTCCAGGGGATGCTTCCCCGAAACACACAGTTGGCATTTTTCATTTTCCATTATTATAGCACTTGCCCATGTAATTTTGATTTTTGTGAAGAATGGGGCTGAGAGTGAGGTCATTTGTATGTAGAATTCTGCTTCTTTTCTCTGTAATTTATTTATTTATTTTAAAATATGTTTTTATTGATTTCAGAGAGGATGGAAGGGGGAGAGAAACATCAATGATGACAAGAGAATCATTGATCAGCGGCTTCCTGCACGCCCCCTACTGAGAATTGAGCTTGCAACCCCAGCATGTGCCCTAACTGGGAACTGAACCGTGACCTCCTGGTTCATAGGTCAATGCTCAATCTCTGAGCCATGCCCAGCTGGCTCTCTCTAATTTATTTTATTCTCTAAGATCCTAGTTACCCTAGAGATCCTAGATTTAAATATATTGGACATATAACATTTTGTTAAGTTTGAGGTGTACAACATATTGATTTGATACATTTATGTATTACAACTAGAGGCCCAATGCATGAAATTTGTGCAAGGGGCGTGGCCCTTGAAGCCACGGCAGCTTGCCTCAGCCCTCGCAGCCCCAGCTTCCTCGGGAAGATCTTCCAGCTGTCTGGTCTAATTAGCATATTACGCTTTTATTATTATAGATAGGATTGCCATTGTAGCATTAACTAGCACCTCTATCACTACATATAATTATCACTTCATTTTTAAAGTGGGAATAATTAAGATCTAGTCTCTTAACAAGTTTGATGTCTATAATATACTATTGTTGTCTATAATCACTATACTAAGCATTAGAATTCAAGGACTTATTTGTCTACTAGCTGCAAGTCTGTATACCTGAAATAACATCTTTCCTATTCCCTCACCCCCCAATCCCTGGTAACCACCATTCTGTTCTGTCATTATGAGTTTGACTTTTCTTAGGTTCTGCATATAAGTGATACCTCACAGTATTTGTCTTTCTCTGACTTACTCACTTACCATAATGTTCTCAAAGTCCATCCATGTTTTCACCAATGGCAGGATTCCCTCCGTTCTCATGGTTGGATAATATCCCATCATGTATGTGTGCATCACATCTTTTTTTAAAACTATATTTTATTGATTTTTTACAGAGAGGAAGGGAGAGAGATAGAGAGTTAGAAACATTGATGAGAGAGAGACATCGATTAGCTGCCTCTTGCACGTCCCCTACTGGGGATGTGCCTGCAACCAAGGTATATGCCCTTGACGGGAATCGAACCTGGGACCTTTCAGTCTGCAGGCCGATGCTCTATCTACAGCCAAACCGGTCTCGGCTGCATCACATCTTTTATTCGTCTGTTGATAAGCACTTAGATTGTTACTGCAAGGGATTCTTTATTAAAAAAAGAAAAAAAGATAGATTTTAGAAAGAGAGAAAAAAAAACATTAATTTGTTGTTCCATTTAGTTATGCATTCATTGGTTAATTCTTGTATGTACCCTGACAAAGGATTGAACTGCAACCTTGGAGTATTGGGACAACACGCTAACCAACTGAGCATTCTGGTCAGGGCCTGCAGGGGATTCTTAATAGAAATAATTATTTAACATCTAAGCTTTGATGTCTTACTGACCTGGCCCTATGGGAGCCATTACATCTGTACCAAATGAGGCTCCTAAGGGAACATACTGATGAGCCTCACCTGGTGGCGGGGGAGGATAAGGTTCTAGAGGAGAGATTTCTGGCTGAATCCTCTTCCCTTTTTAAGTTATGTGGGTGGTGCCAGCTTTGTTGTGGTTGGTTTGTGTTTAAAGATTTTTGTACTGATTTTTAAAGGAAGAGGGCGAGAAACATCGATGTGAGGGCATAATATTGATCAGCTGCCTCCTGTATGCCCACCAGGGATCAAGCTAGCACCCTGGAAGGCAGAGCAGAGGTTTGGAGCCTAGATAGAGAGAAGGGTTTACCTATTCAAGGCCCCGTGTCAATCTCTGATCAACATTCTGGCCAGTTCAACTGAACAAATATAAATTAGTTCAGAGCTTCTGAGGAACCATTTAATATGAATAATTAAGAACTTTGGAAATATTTGTATCCTTTGGATCTTTAAAAATGACAATGGTGCCAAAACCGGTTTGGCTCAGTGGATAGAGTGTCGGCCTGCGGTCTGAAGGGTCCCAGGTTTGATTCTGGTCAAGGGCATGTACCTTGGTTGTGGGCACATCCCCAGTGGGGGGTGCGCAGGAGGCAGCTGATCGATGTTTCTAGCTCTCTGTCCCTCTCCCTTCCTCTCTGTAAAAAAAAAAATCAATAAAATACATTTTTTTAAAAAAATGAAAATGGTTACATGTTGGTCTAGCTATGCAATGCTAGTATAGAACCATTACAAATGTTTTCGATGTGTTCAAGGAAATGGGAAATGTTTATAAGACATTAAGCATAAAAAGCAAGATACTGAATAATGTGCATGAATTCAATACCAAATTCTCTTATGTAAAAGAAAATATACATAGCAACAGAAATACTGCAATATGCAAAAAAGTGTTTGCTTGTGGGGAGTGGAATTAGGGTGCTTTTTTTTTTTTTTTTGTCTAACTATTCACACTTTTCTGCATTTGCCACCGTTTATGCAGTTAAGCACCTATTGCTTTGATTCCATGGTGGCAGCCGAAGGTTGAAACCGACCTCCAACGTCCTCAGTTTCCTCCTCGAAGCTTTGAATCAGGTTCATTTCCTCCAGGCGGCCCCTCTTAAAAGTTTTGAAGGCTGCCCGGGGCCTTCAGGCACGTAGCCCAGCACGAGGCTGCTGGAAGGAAGCGGTGAGAGGCCTAGGCGAGCAGAGGAGGAGGGCGGCGTCCGGCTGGGACTGGTTTCTGCGCCGGCCTCCCTCCCCCTCTCCCCCCGCCCGCTCCCCCTCGCCGCCCCGCCAGCGCCGAGGAGGCAGTTCCGACTCGCCCGCCCTCCCAGCAGCTGTGTCGGGGCCGCCTCCTCGCAGCGCTCGGCCGCTTAATGCAAAGGCCCCGTTGGGGCTGGCGGCCTCCCGCTGGCGCGCTGCCCGCCCCGCCCGATCGGGCCCTGCCCTGGAGCGGGAGGCCACGCGCCGCCGCGGCCGAGCGGCGTCCCGGGCCCCGTCCACTCCCGGGCCCCGCGCCTACGGCCTGGATGCGGCCGGCGGAGTCGCAGGAGCCGCGGACGGGGAGCGAGGCTGCTCGCCCCACCCTGTCTCTGGGCGCTCGCAGCCCGGAGGGCGGCTCGGACGGACGTGCGCGGGCCCACGGAGGCCTTCCTGCGCCACCCCTGGCGCGGCCTGCGGGGCGTGGGGGGGGGAGGGCCCTCTCCGGGGGCTCCGTGCCTGGCGGAGAGGACGGATCGGAGGCCCGGGGGACCCGATCCTGGCCGCGGCCGAGACGCACGGCCTTCCCCGCCGCCCGCTCGGCCCCTTTGTCCCACCGGCGCGCTGGGCCAGAGGCTCGGAACCACGCTGTGCGCGCGCTCTGGCGCCGGTCCGGAGGCCAAGCGGCCTCTCCCCGTGCGCGCCCTGGAGCCCGGTCCCGCGGCTCTCCAGGGGCCTCTCCGATCTTAAGGCACGCTCAGTTCTAGGCACCGGACCAGGTTTTTTGTTGGCACTTGCTCGTCCTCGGCCTGTCCCCCACCACCACCTTCTTGGCCTCTCGGCTGGCGTTCTGCCTCTCCCTTCCTCCAGGCCAAGGCTAAATCTGACTCACCGGGGGCCTTGAACTCCTGGATCCCTGCTGTAAATCTCCACCGGTTTCGGTAATCTCCTCCCACCACCCTCTGCTGTTTGCCAACACACATACCCAAAGCTAAGTCACATTTTAACTCTACTTTGCCACTAGGACACGATCCTGGCTTCTCACTCTCACCAACACACATTCCCGAAGGGAAGACGGGTTTACCGTTGCTCCCTCACCCAGGACCAGCTAACGGAATGGGCAGGGTGCGGTGCAAAATGAAAGGGCAGCACCTCTTGCTCAGATGGTAAGAATTTGACAGCAGGGAGGCCAAGCCTGGCACTCTTCTAAGCGCAGGACCCTGTGTGCCTACCTAGGTGGTACACCCAGGAAGCCCACCTTGCCAGCCCCCTTCTCTATCCTCAAACCTGGGGCCTAATTCCCCCTCTCCCGCACCAGTGTTTATTGAATGCCTAAAAGAACAAACAGATAATCTCTTCATGTGGCTAGTTCTCAGAACCAGGGATCTTTTAGTCAGCCAGCTAGCTCCTTTTAAGGTGTTGGCCGTGCGGACATAGCGGACTGCTCTTTTCCTTCAATTTCTGTAACATCGCACCATTGGATTTCCCTCGCTCTCTGATGTGTGGAAGTCCTTCTGCTGGCTTCCCTTTCTCTTTCTGCTCCTCATCTGTGTGTCTTCCAAAGGTTAGGTCCTGGGATCCTCGTGTCCATTCTCATTTTCTTGGAGACATTGTCCTCCCCACTTCAGCCACCCCTTGTGCACATCACACCCCAGCCTTTACCTCCAGCCCAGATTTTCCTCCCAAACCCTGGCTTTGCTTTTCTAACTCTTGGGTGTCCTGGCAACTCACAGGTGCCAAGTCAAATGTGGGATGCCTGCCTGCTTGTCCTTTCCTTCTTTCCCGCCTTCCTGCCCCTCTTCCTTCCTTCCTTCACTGTGGGAGCTAAGCAAAAAGCAAACCAAACCTGGGACCCTTCTGTCCTAGCCATTTTGGCTCAGTGGATAAAGTGTCATCCTGCAGACCAAAGGGTTCCGGGTTTGATTCCCATCAAGGGCATGTGCTTCCATTGCCTGGGCCGTGAAGGGGGCTCATGCAACAGGCAATCAGTTGATGTGTTGCTCTCACATAGACATTTCTCTCTATCTTTCTCTCTCTCTCTTCCACTGTCTTTAAAAAAAATAAAGGAAAAAGGTGGGACCCTTCTAAGCATGGGACTCAGTACACCTACACAGGCGACATGGTCATGAAGCCAGCCTTGCCAACACCCTTTCCATATACTCACAAACTATTTCAGTCATTAGAGAGGGGGTAGGGGGGAACTCTACTGTGGGGAAAACTGGAAAATACCACTTTAATCAAGTCATGGAAGTTAACACCAAAGTAATGAGATAAATGGACCTGAGATAAGTGACAGGTGTGCAGTCTGATGGATGACGCCATGAGAACCTAGTCACTTCTGTGATATTCCAGTTGAAAGGTGCATCATCTGGGTTTAATTATGAAGAAATATTGGGCAAATCCTAGCTGAGGAACAGTTTGCAAAACAGCCTAGAGTACTACTACTACTACTAATAATAATAAAAAGTCAAGGCCATGAAAGGAAAGGGAAATGGAAGAATATCTCTGGATTGAAGAAGATTTGAAAGCTGTGAGGATTGGGTGCGATGTGCGATCCCCTGTGAATCCTCTTGCTCTAAAGGATGTGACTGTGAAGACAGGCGTCAGTTGAATGAGTCTCTAGGCAACGGGAATAGTTGCTATTACTAACATTTTGGGGTATCCTTTTGGTATAACTTTTCTATCAGTTTGACATTATTTCAAAATTTACCATTATCACCTACCCGCCCCCCCCCCCCATTCAAATTAGCTTCTCCTCTAGGTTTGTGTTAATAACAGCAACATTCTCACCCAAATTCAAAAACATTGGGATCATCTTTGGCTCCTCTCTCTTCCCTCCCACCCATGTCCCCACCACCAAACCACTCACACAGTCCTGTCAAATGCTCATTTTTAAAAATATCTCCCACCTAGCCACCTTTCAAATTAAACTTCCACTGTGGTTGTGTGTTTTTTATGTCTTCCTACCTCACGTAACAGCTTTAAGGAGTGTCTAAGAATTTGTATAACAGAATACTGTGTAAACATAAGGTCCTATTACTTCATTTGAAGTCTGGATTACTGCTGTTTATTGCTATCATCCACTAATTGATCTCCCTGTCTTTTGGTGGCTGCCTTCAACAACCAATCCTATATACAGTTACCAGAGTAATCTGCCCCAAGAGCACACATTTATCCTTCTGGGCCTTGCTTCCCATGGTCCACAGGAGGCTTAATCCATAGTCCCTGGGAAACCTGATGTTCAATGAGCTGAACCAAGGTGGTCTGTCCTCAGATCAAATAACCAAGTCAGAGAGAAAAGGAAAATTAATGGGTAGTATTTCTTCAACTTGTAAGGTTCCCCTCTACCCCAGGCTCGTTTTCCCACCGTTGTAAAGATCCAGGCTTTTATCTGCTAGCATTAGCAGATGACCAACTGCACCAACAAGCAGCAAATAAATAATGACAAAGATTCGGTAAAAGCCAGATTGCGTTCACTTCAGCAGCTTGATTTTCTCTCGGGCACATGTGCTGCTAGTGGTGATGTGTATAATGCATGTCAGTTGTATCTTTCTTAAAAAAAATGATCTCTCTTTTGGTCGATGGAATGAAATATATCAGGATTTCAACATGAACAAGTGAGAGAAAACACTGCACTCCTGAATAAATACTTTGGCCTCTTATTCAGGGTTTTTCCAACCTTATCTCTTCTACTCCCCTTCATGCATCCTTGACTTCAAAGTTGTCTAATCTCTGTTCACATTTTTTTTTTCTTTGTATAAACCATTCTATCTCTCTGGAACTTTGTCCTGGCTTATGCCTGTCCATACAAAGCCCATCCAGCCTTAAAGGGCCAAGTCCCCTCCCTGGGATGTGCTGAACATTTCTAAAATCATGGCTTCTCCTCTTTGAGTGGCAAGTGCATGGGAAAGAAAGAATAGGTTGCTCAACAGCTGTGTTCTTCCGACTTCAAAGGGCATGAGAAACACCTAGAATCTTTTATGCAGAACTTCTTTGTTTGTTTTTTGGTGGGAACACTTCAATTCTACTCTCTCTGCAAATGTCAATTAAACCATAGAGTTTTATAGCTATAGTCATGATGTTATGCATTAGATCCACAGACCTTTTCATTTTACAGCTGGGGGTTTGTACCCTATTTCCAACTTATCCTCATTTCCCCCAACCCCAGCCCTTGCCAAACACTTTTCTACCTTCTGTTTCTATGAATTTGACTAAAAAAAAAAAAGGATTCCACACATACAAGTGATACCATGCAATATTTGTCTTTCTTTGCCTTATATCACTTAACATAATGCCCTCAAGTGAGATCCATGTGGTTACAAATGTAAGGATTTCCTTCTTTCGCATGGCTGAATAGTATTTCATCTACACTAATAAAAAAGAAAGATGCAAATTGACTATATCTTCACGATGGCCACCAGCCAATCAGGAGTGGGTATGCAAATTAACCTAACAGATGGTGTGCTGGTTTGCATATGCAGACACCAAGCAGCCCAGGGCAGGACTGGACACTCCACACCATCCCAGCCACTCAGGGCCTCTGGGCAGTGTGGGAAGGTGGAAAGGCGACTCCCAGCTGGAGGGAAGGCAGTACTGGCAGCTAGGGGAAGGAAGGCCCATTCTTGCACAAATCTTCATTCATTGGACCTCTACTGCATATATAAACCACATCTTTTTTACCCTTCATCTATTGAAACAAACACTTTATTTGTTTCTATAGCTTGGCTATTATAAATAATACTGCAATGAATATGGACATGTCTATTATCTCTTCTATATCCTTTCTCATTTCTTTTGGACATATAATCAGAAGTGGAATTGCTGGATCATGTGGTAGATCTATTTTTAACTTTTTGAGGATACTTCATAGTATTTTCCTTAGTGGCAGCACCAATTTACATTCCCACCAACAGTGTATAAGGGTTGGCTTTTCTCCAGATTCTTACCAACTCTTGTTCTTGATTGTCTTTTTGATGGTAGTCAGATGTCAGGTAAAATCTCTTTGTGACTGGCATGGCTTGGTGGTTGAGTGTTGATCTATGAACTAGGAGGTCACTGTTCAATTCTTGGTCGGGGCACATGCCTGGAATGTAGGCTCTATCCCCAGTGGGGGCATGCAAGAGGCAGCTGATCAATGATCCTCTCTCATCATTGATGTCTCTTTCTCTGAAATATATATATATATAACACATATGACATCCTATATAATAAAGAGCTTAGACTGAACAGCAGAACAACCATCCAGACGACTTTCTGGATGAAGCTGGAGCTGCACAGACCTGCAAGAGCTGGCCGGGGCAGCTGGGGCTGCGAGGGCAGAGCCCCTTGCATGAATTTTGTGCATTAGGCCTCTAGTATATATTATATAGATAACATACAGTATATATTATATAGGGATTTGACCCTGTTTTTAAAAAATCTCATTGTGGTTTTGGTTTGCATTTTCACATTGTACCATGTGTCAGAAACCCCTTTCTTTTTAAGGCTGAATAACATTCCATTACATATATGACCAAATTTTGCTTATTCATCCCTATGTCAATGGATGTTTGGGTTGTCTTTTCCTTTTGGCTCCTGTAAATAATGCTGCACAAATGTCCCTGAGTCCTTGCTTCCAATCACTTTAGGTGTATACTTGGAAGTGGAATTGCTGGACTATGGTAATCCTAGGTTTAATATTTTTGAGAAACCATAGTTTTCTATAGCAGCTGCCCTCTCACATTCCCACCAGCAATACACAAAGGTTTCAATTCTCTGCACCCTTGCCAACACTTGTTGCTTTGTGTTTTCGACCATAGTCATCCTAGTGGATATAAAGGGATTGGTTACTTTTTAAAATAAGTTTCTTCCTTAGGCTGAGTTACTAAAAAACTGACTATACAAATATTTGTTTTATTGATTCAAGTGGAATCAAAGACCTGAGCTGAATACATATTTCCCTAAGGGCACAGGGATAAATATTCAGAATTCCCCAGAGCCTCTCCCTAGCAGTAGTGAAAAATGTTTCCACCTACACCAGTCATGTCTGAATTTTTAAGAGAGACCTAAAATGGGCAGAAAAGTTTCAGCTCGCCAAGGCTCAGATTAGAAGGAAAGGAGCGCCCTCTTGTGTCCTTTCTCTGCCAGTGTTGGTGAATAAAGAAGCCAGCCAATAATAAACTCCAGTCACGCATCTACTGCATAAAAGAAAATGTGAAAATATTAAGAGAGTGAAAGTGGTATCCTTGGAAGAATTCCAAATCTAGAAGGAGTGGTGGAATAAGAAATAATAGTTGTGAAAGACTATAGGTAAAATGGATAGATTATGCCCTTGTCTGTGTGGTTCAGTGCTTGGAGAATTGGCCAGCGCACCGAAGGATTTCGGGTTTGATTACCAGTCAAGGACAGGTACCAATTTCTGACTTTGGTCAGGGCCTGTGTGGGAGGCAACCAGTCGTTGTGTTTCTCACACATCAATGTCGCTGACTCCCCCTACCTTCCCTTCTGCCCACTCTCTCTGAAAAAATCAATGAAAAAATATCCTTCAGTGAGGATTAACAAGGATGGATGGATGGATGGATGGATGGATGGATGGATGGATGGATGGATGGATGGATGGGTAGATAGATAGATAGATAGATGATATATAGAAAGATTACTATGTGAATACGAAAGATTAAGACTTCACAGGAGATAAGTCAAAATTTACATTAAATTGTAAACCTGGCTGGTTAAAAAGAAGCTCAAGTTGGCACGGGGCAGCTTCCATGTGGGCACCATATAGACCTAGTTGTCAGGGCTCCATTGTCCCTTCTAAAGTTTCGACCCACTCACCTGTGCACCCTCTCTCTTTCGGAGGGAGGCCCTGGGAATTCATCCTGCGTTACTTTCTTCCTTGGGTATCCTTCCCGTAGCTGCCTATCTCTAGAGTTTCATTCCCCAGCACTCCCTCCTTTCCTAAACTGGCTGTTGACTGGGACACTGTCTTCTCAGCTTCCCCCAGCCTTGGTGCTCACAAAGGTCTCTGGCTCTAGGGTTTCTGCAAGTAGCATCAGTGTGGGGGCCAGTGATAAAGGAGTAAGAAGCTCTCTTGCAACCCTTGCTCCTGGGAGCAGCCTTTAGATGGACGCTAAGAGTCCTGCAAGGGCAGAGTCCTGCCCTGGGTCTGCATACTTCTAAAACACTGAAGGAAGACAGAATCCAGGCAGGGCAATGGATGTGACAAAATAGCCTGTCAGGTAGAAATGAGTGCTCTGTAGGGAAGCAGCATGGTGGAAAGAGCAGTTCTTTAGGGTCAGGCACACCGAGCTCTGCTGCTTCATAGCCATGGCCACCTGTGACACAACACTTCACCCCCATTCTTCAGCTATGAAATGGGGAACACAATACACACCTACCTACCTCCTAAGATTCTTGTGAAAGTTCAGTTAGAGAGTCCATAAATCGTTTAAGAAATATCTAGTATAATAAATGCCCACTTTCCTCCCCCTCTTGCCCAAGCTTCCTTCTTACCTTAAGTTTTTCTAAGTCTCATGGCTATGTCTGACTTCTGGGTGAGGGGCACAGTCACTCTGATTTTTAGGTCAATACGAGCTTTATGGGGGGCAGAGTAGATGCTTTGTCTGCATTCTCATGTAGAGTGGTGTGGGGAAGGGATTTCCAAACCATCCTAACGACTTCCCAAGACTTTTTCTAGTAGCTCAAACCAATAATAACCTGGGAGTCAACCTTGACTTCTTGTCCCTCACCTCCCGCATCTCTTAAGTTCTGTTACTTCTCCTTAAGATATCCTAAATCCTCTGGTTCACTCCATCCCCCTCCATGATTTTACTTAAAGTCACCATCATCTCTTCCCTGAAAACCTGCAATGGTTTCCTAACTGGCTCTTAATTATCCAGCAGATAGAGATCTTTCTAAATATAATTCTTAGTGAGTCACTTCTCTATGTAAGATCCTACAGATTGCTCAGCTACCTCCAAGATAAAGTCTTAACCTCTTAGCATAGCTTGGCTCCTGGGGTTCCTGCCTACATTCCCAGCTTTCTCTGGCACCAACCCTGCTGCAAGCCCACCTCCCTTATGCTCTAGTGATACCAGTATTTAACTAAGGCATCTCCTGGGTGTGGGACTTTGAATGTTAAACCAGGACAGTCCTGGGAAACCAGGATGGTGGTCACCCTAGTTTTTGCCTTGGGTCTTTGCAAATCTTATTCTTCTCCCCAAAATGTCTCCCTTGTCTCTCCACCTCCTATTTCCTACTCCATACTACTCAGCCTTGGTCTCTGCTTGGACATTGCTTGTATACCTCCCCATGGAGTGGTTGATTCATCCATCTGGGAACTGTCACAGCACGCTCTCCTTACAGCTGTCACTGTGTCTCCTAGCTGCTCTGTCTCCCTCATACTCATAAACTCATTAAAGGCAGGAACAGGTTTTTTTTTCCTACCTATACCCGCAGAGCCTAGCAGAGAGTCTGACACATACAAAGTGTTCAATACAGTTTTCTTGAATTAATATCAATATAAATTTATCTTTATCGATTGTTGTCTAATTCCCATCACCATAGGGATGTTATGGACTGAATATTTATGTGTGTTCCTCCTCACCCCCCAATTCATAGGTTGAGGTCTCTTATGCTGAAGTTTTAACCCCTAGAGTGGCTGTATTTGGAGACAGAGCTTCTAAGGAAGTAACCAAGGTTAAATGAAGTCATAAGGGTAGAGCCCTGAACCCCATCCTGATAGGATTAGTATCCTTATAAGAAGACACACCAAAGCCTGTAACTTCCCCAAGTAGATTGCCCCCCCCCACCTTGAAATTGGACAAGCCCAAGGAACAGCAGTATCATGAGTGGCCTGTCCCATCTGAAGAACAACAGCAGCATGCAGCCAGCCCCCATCTAAAGAAGAGTTCGCCCCTATCCAAGAAGCAGCGGACACGAGCAACTCATCTCCATCTGAGGAGCAGCAACTTCATAATCAGCCTAACCCCGTCCAAGAAACAGCAGCTATACGAGCAGCCTCCCCCACCAGCCAGAGGAGGCATCACTGCTGCGAACAGCACCCACCAGAGGAGCCGCTGCCAACTGAAAAGCAGCTGCTACCGTGACTGCTCGAGGAGCAACCGCAGCTAGAGAAGCCACTGCCACCCAAGGAGCAGCCCCTGCACAGCTTAACATCTAGATCAGTCAGTGAGACCAAAAATGGGTAGACAAAGATATCCACAAAGAAAGAAAAGGAGGAATTGCCAGAAAAACAGCTAAATGAAACAGAGGCATACAATATATCAGAAAAAAAATTCAAAATAAGGGTCATAGCGTTCATAAACCAGATGGAAGAAAAAAATCAACACCTTATGTAAGAATCAAGAAGAAATGAAGAGAGATATAGCTGCAATAAAAAACACCATGAAAGGTTTCAACAGTAGACTAGGAGAAGGGAGGACTGAATTAGTGAATTAGAAGACAGGGAAGCAAAACACAGCCAAACTGAATTGCAATTGGAGAAAAAAATTAAAAGACAGGAGAAGAGTCTAAGAGAGCTATGGGACAACATGAAACAAAGCAACATATGAATAATATAGGAGAGCCAGAATAACAGGAAGGGAAACAAGAGTTAGAAGACCTATTTGTCAGAAACTTCCCTTATGTGGCGAAGAAAAAAGTAACACAAGCACAGAAAGTCCCAAAGAGGATGAACCAAAAAGACAGATCATAATTAAGATGGCAAATATTCAGGACAAAGAGAGAATCTTAAAGGATGCAAGAGAGAGACAGAAAGTTACATACAAGGGAGCTCCCATTAGTTTATCAAATGATTTCTTAACAGAAACAAATCAGGCCAGAAAAGAATGGAAGAAAATTTACAAAGTGATGCAAACCAAGGGACTGAATCCAAGAATACTATATCCAGCAATGTCATCATTCAAAATTGAAGGGAAAATAAGGAGCTTCACAGACAAAAAAAATGCTATGGGAGTTTATCACAAACCAAGCCAGCAATGCAAGAAATGCTAAAGGGACTGTTGTAAAAAGAAGAAATAAAAAGGTAACATAGACACAAAAAATAAAAATGGTTACAAATAAGCACCTTTCAATAATAACTTTAAAGGCAAATGGAGTAAATGTTCCAATCAAAAGACATCAGGTGGCTGAATGGATAAAAAAACACAATCTATCTATATGCTGTCTATAAGAGACCCACCTCAGAAAAAGAAACATATAGATTGAAAGTGAAGGGGTAGAAAAACATCTTTTAGGCAAATGGAAATGAAAAAAAAATTAAAAAGCTGGGGTAGAAGTACTTTTATCTGACAAAATAGACTTCAAAATAAAGGCCATAACAAAAGATAAGGAAGGACACTTCAAAATAATAAAGGAATTGATACAATAAGAAGACATAACTCTGATAAACATATATGCACCCATTGCAGGAGCACTCAAATACATAAAAAAAAACTCCTGGAAGATATCAAAGGAGAGATCAACAACAATACAATCATAGTATGGGACTTTAATACACCACAGACATCACTGGATAAATCCTCTAGACAAAAAAATCAGCAAAGAAACAGCAATTCTAAATGACTCACTAGATTAGATGGACCTAATTGACATCTTCAGAGCAGTTCACCCCAAAGCCATGGAATATACATTCTTCTCAAGTGCACATGGGACATTTTCAAAAATAGACCACATATTGGGTCACAAATAAAGTCTCCCCAAATTAAAAAAGATTGAAAACATATCAAGCATTTTCTCAGACCACAATGGCATAAAATAGAAATAAACTACAATAAATTCCAAAAAATTCAAATACTTGGAAGCTGAATAACATGCAATTAAACAATGATTGGGTTATCAATGAGATCAAAGAAGAAATTAAAAACATCCTGGAGACTAATGACAATAAAAACACAACAATGCAAATGCTATGGGACACAATGAAAGGAGTCCTGAGAGGGAAGTTCATAGCTCTACAGGCCTACCTCAAAAAACAAGAAAAAATGGTAATAAATCATCTAACTCAACAACTCAAAGAATTAGAAAGAGAGCAACAAGAAAAGCCCACAATGAGCAGAAGATAGGAAATAATAAAGATCGGAGCAAAAATGCATGATATAGAGACCAAAAAACAAAAAACAAAAAAAACAATACAAAAGATCAATGAAACCAAGAGCTGGTTCTTTGAAAGGATAAACAAGATTGATGAACCTCTAGCCAGGCTCACTAAGAAGCAAAGAGAGAGAAGACCCATATAAACAAAATCAGAAATGAAAGAGAAATAAAAACAGACCCCACAGAAATACAAAGGATTATTTAAAAAAAAATACTATGAACAACTCTATTCTAACAAACTAGACAACCTGGAGGAAATGGATACATTCCTAGAAAAATACAACCCTCCAAAACTTACCAAGGAATATTCTAAAAATCTCAATAGGCTGATAACTATGGAAGAAATTGAAGCAATCATCAAAAAGCTTCCAGCAAACAAAAGCCCAGGACCAGATGGCTTCACAGGGGAGTTTTACCAAACATTCAAGGAAGAACTAAAACCTATCTTCCTTAGACTATTCCAAAAAATTCAAGAAGGAACATTTCTAAGATCCTTTTATGAAGCCAGCATTACCCTAATATCAAAACCAGGTAAAGATAACACAATGAAAAAGAATTACAGACCAATATCCCTCATGAACATAGATGCCAAAATCCTCAACAAAATTCTAGCAAATCAGATCCAGCAGTACATCAGAAAGATCATACACCATGACCAAGTAGGATTTATCCTGGGGATGCAAGGATAGTACAATATTCACAAATAAATAAACATGATACGTCACATAAACAAATTGGGAGATAAAAATCACAGTCATATCAATTGATGCAGAAAAAGCATTTGACAAAATCCAACACCCTTTCTTGACAAAAACTCTCAGCAAGGTGGGAATAGAAAAAGGGACTTATACAGATTGGGACTAAACATAATAAAAGCCATATATGACAAACCCACAGCTAACATCATATACAATGGGTAAAAACTAAAACCAATTCTCCTAAGAATAGGAACAAGACAGGGATACCCACTCTCATCACTCCTTTTCAACATAGGGCTGGAAGTACTAGCCATTGTGATCAGATAAGAAGAAATAAAAGGCATCCAAACTGGAAAAGAAGAAGTAAAGCTGTTCTTACTTTGCAGATGACATGATACTGTATGTAGAAAACCTTAAAGATTCCATCAAAAAATTATTAGACTTAATAAATGAATTTGGCAAGGTAGCTGGATACAAAATTAACACAAAGAAATCTATGGTATTTCTATATTCCAATAATGAATAATGAACTTACAGAAAGAGAAACTTAGAAAGCAATTCTATTTACCATCATACCAAAAAATTTAAGATACCTAGGAATAAACTTAACTAAGAAGGTAAAAGACCTATATGCGTAAAACTACATGACACTGAAAAAAGAGATGGGTTGGGAGAGTCAACATCATCAAAATGTCCATACTACTCAAAACAACCTATAAATTCAATGTACTTCCCATTAAAATAGCAATGGCATATTTCACAGACCTAGAAAGAACTTTCCAAAAATTCATCTGGAACTTAAAAAAAAACAAACCCGAATAGCGACAGCAATCCTGAGAAAGAAGAATAAAGTAGGTGGGATCTCAGTACCAGATATCAAGCTGTATTGCAAAGCCACTGTTCTGGTACTGGCACAAGAACAGACATAAAGGTCAATGGAATAGAATAGAGAGACCAGTAATGGACCCAAACCACTATACTCAATTAATTTTTGACAAAGGAGGCATGAACATACAATGGAGTCAAGGCAGTCTCTTCAATAAATGGTGTTGGGAAAATTGGACAGATACATGCAAAAAAAATGAAACTAGACCACCAACTTACACCATACACACACACAAAAAAAAAATCCAAATGGACCAAGGACTTAAACATAAAAT
Organism: Lasiurus borealis; assembly: GCA_004026805.1. NCBI lineage: Eukaryota > Metazoa > Chordata > Mammalia > Chiroptera > Vespertilionidae > Lasiurus > Lasiurus borealis. The sequence goes on along the minus strand of PVJN01008488.1, from coordinate 42,764 downwards.
GAGAAACCAAAAATACCAGAGGAATCCACAGGCAGAAAAATCTCTGACATATGCCAAAGCAATTTCTTCACTGATACTGCTCATAGGGCAATGGAAACTAAAGAGAAAATAAACAAATGGGACTACATCAAAATAAAAAAAGCTTTTGCACAGCAAAGGAGACCATCAATAAAACAACAAGAAAGCCCACTGCATGGGAGAACATATTTGCTAATGATATCAACATAAGGGTTTATTATATCTCCAACATTTACAGGGAACTCATGCAGTTTAACAAAAAGAAAATAAACAACCCAATCAACTGATCTAAATTGACACTTTTCAAAAGAAGACAGAAGGAAGGCCAAGAGACATATGACAACCTGCTCAAAGTCACTAATCATCAGAGAGATGCAAATCAAAATGACAATGCGATACCATCTCACACCTGTCAGAATGGCTATTATCAACAAATCAACAAATGACAAGTGCTGGCAAGAGTTCGGAGAAAAAGGAACCCTTGTGCACTGCTGGCGGGAATGTAGACTGGTGCAGCCACTGTGGAGAACAGTATGGAATTTCCTCAAAAAACTAAAAATGGAACTCCCATTTGACCCAGTGATCCCACTTCTGGAATATATCCCAAGAAACTAGAAACTGGAAAGGATATGTGCACCACTATGTTCATAGTAGCACAATTCACCATAGCTAAGATTTGGAAACAGCCTAAGTGCACATCAGCAGATGAGTGGATTAAAAAACTGTGGCACATCTGCACAATGGAATACTATGCTGTGATAAAAAAAGAAGTTCTTACCATTTGCAACAACATGGATGGAGATGGAAAGCATTATGCCAAGTGAAATAATCCAGGCAGAGAAAGATAAATATCACATGATCTCACTCATTTGTGGAATATAATGAACAACATAAACTGATGAACAAAAATAAATAGATCCAGAGTCAGAGAAACATCAATCAGAACCCCAAACCTCAGGGAAGGTAGGGAATGATGGGGGTAAAGGGGAGACATCAACCAAAGGACTTATATGCATGCATATAAGCCTAATCAATGGACACAGACAACAGGGGGGTGGGGCATGAATGGGAGGAGGGGGAAAATGGGGATAAAAGGACACACATGCAACACCCGAATCAATAAAGAAATTAAAAAAAAAAGAAATTGGATAAGCCTCTGTGGTCACCAGTGGGTTACGAGTGACATGGTGAGACTTCCTAGGCCAGGACAAATCAGGTGGTTCAGATTCCCACTGGTTGTCTCTTGAGCTGCTCACCCTTAGAACCTAGCCCGTGCTGTGAGAATTCCCGCCCAGAGAGGGAGAAGCTGAGGCTCCAGACTCAGCTCTGGCTGAGCTCCCAGTGGACCGTCAACACCAACTCTCCAAGCCTGTCCCTTCTCTGTCTTGGAAGTGGATCTTCCAGCCCTCGGTGTGGAGGAGACAGGATGCTGTGTAGGTTGGAGACAGGCTCTCCCTGAGAGCCCTCCCGAGCTGCAGATTCATGAGCAAAACAACAGACTGTTGTCATAGCAGCAAAGTTTTGGGAGTAACTTCACAGAAATAGATAACCCAAATACAGCTTAAGAAAGGAGGCAGCCACTCGTACTGGGAAGGTCTGTCTTTCTCTTGATATGTCCTCGTTCCAGGAGAACTGGTCTATTATAGAAGCTGGGCTCATTCTCCAGAATGGCTTATTCAAACATTTGTCCATAGCATGACTGGCTCCTGCAATAACCAAGAGCAGTTTATTGACTTAAAAAATATTTGTATTGATTTCAGAGAAGAAGGGAGAAGGAGAGAGAGAAAAACATCAGCGATGAGAGAGAATCGTTGATCAGCTGCCTCCTTCATGCCCCCTACAACCTGGGCATGTGCCCTGACTGGGAATGGAACTGTGACTTCCTGGTTCAGAGATATGACATTCAACCACTGAGCCATATCAGCCAGGCAACCACAGCAGTTTAGTAAAACAGAAGTGTGCAGAATCCTGGAGCTACAGCCTTCTCCCACTTACACAGCTGCCCCTGGTCCCTTGGAGCTAACAATGAGGGTTCAGGCTCCAGGAAGAGGAAATCCTAAATAACCTGCTTTGCCCAAGGGATGATCCCAAGGTATCACGTGGGTGTGTTTTCTTCTCTGTTCCTGGTACATGTGAACTTCCCTCTGGTGGCACAAACGAATCAATTGTGAATTAGTCATGTTATGTCCTCCACCGATTATCTGAGCATCCAAACCACCATTCTCTACCATCATGTCAGGCCACTGTTGTTTTTATTATTATTATTTGTTTTTATTTTAGGCCACCTTTTAAAATCATATTATAATATGCTATAATATAGTATATGGAATGGTGCACCAGTGGGGTTGCTCAGCCTGTCTTGCAGCTCTCCAACATCTCCTGAGGGGTCCTGGATTTCAAGAGGGCGCAGGCCAAACCAAGGGACCCCACTGGTGCATGATCAGGGTCAGGGAGGGACCTCAGGAAGGCCCTAGGGCATGTCTGACCCATCTCCTCCAGTCCCCAAATTGCCAGACCCAAGCAGAAGGCTAACTTACGATCAGAGCGTCTGCCCCCTAGTGGTCAGTGCTTGTCATAGTAACTGGACAAATAGTCAAATAGTCAAGACAGACACTTAGCATATTAGGCTTTTATTATATAGGACTACAGGCCTGATGCATGCAAGGGGCTTGACCTCCACTGCCATGGCAGCTGCCTCTGCTTTGGCCCCCATCTACCATGGCTTCATTCAGAAGGTCGTCCAGAAGGACATCTGGTCTAATTAGCATTATAGGCTTTTACTATTATAGATGAACATTAGTGTTCAATATTACATGGTTGACAATTATTTGTCTATCATTCTGCTTTACTTGGGTAAGTAAGTACCCTAGAATGGTCACTTCTGGGACCTTAAAATGGTTACATGACCTTAAATGGCTTAGTTGAAAATGTATGACTACTATTTTTGCAGCTAAATAACATTTTGTGTTTTCCAGTAACTCTTTAAAGCCCATCCATTGAATTTCAATCATAATTCCACCTTTGGAAATGTACATGTTAACTCACTGTGCTGGGTATTCTTCACTGTCCCACTCACATCCTTCCCTCCCCAACCACTCCTGGCCACACTCCTCAGCTCCACTACCTGCCTCAGAAACTGGCATCTAAGAGCTGTGCTGTTGACTTTCAGGTGAGATTGACCAAAGGGAAGTGCTACTGGAGTGTCAAAGGGTGGGAAGAGAGAGGGGTTGAGTGTTCTCTGCCCCTGTAGGCTGTGTTCCCCACCACACAGCACACACTCTATTGGGTGGCCTCTCCTCTGGATACAGTTCTCACTGGGTTCTAAGAACAACGGTGTCCTGTCCCATCTGCCTCTTCAGGCCCAAGGATAAAGGCTTCTGCAGTTGCCACTTCCTGGGTGCTTCACCATCTCATCTTGGTTCTTTTAATCCTGCCCAGTGAGTGAATTATGTCGCTTCCTCCCCCCCAGTCCTGCCCTCCACAAAGTTCCCATGCTGAAGCCTTAACCCCTAGGATTTCAGTATGTGACTGTCTTTGGAGATAGGGTTTTCAAAGAGATAAGTAAGGCTCACTGAGGCCATGTGTGTGGGCCCCCATCCAATCTGACTTGTGTCCTTACAATAAGGGGGGATTGGGACACAGAGAGGACACGTGTGAGGCACAGCGGGAAGGCATCCATCTATAAGACACAGAGGGAGGCCTCAGAAGAAATCAACCTTGATGACCCTGTGATCTTGGACTTCCAGCCTCCAGTCTGTAAGAAAGTAAATGTCTATTGTTTAGAAGCCACCCACCTATGGTATTTTTGTTACAGCAGCCTACGCAGACTAAGACAGTGATACTTTGTTATGGAAGGCCTAACGAATTAAGACACCCTGGTAAATAGGATATAGTATGTGAACATTAAACTGCTCAAGCAGCCTCAGAAGTGTGCTGAGTGCATCCTTCTGGGACCCTGCCTCATATACCTGATATTACCAATGGTACTATCACCTGACCCTTTAATAATCCCTATCATCACATTTCCATCTATGTTTGTGAGTACATCAACATTGTTGCCATAAACACCTTTTGCTGAAATACTGTACTATAGAACTCACTTTCACAAACAAGTACCTGCCACCAACAGTTTCTTTCTTTCTAAAGACTTTTTTAAAATTGATTTTTAGACAGAGAGGAAGGAAGAGTGTGAGAGAGAAACATCAATGTGGAGAACCAGATATTGATGGGCTGCCTCCTGCACACCTCCAACAGGGAAGAAGCCTGCAACCTGGGCATGTGTCCTGACCTAGAATCAAACTGGCAACCTTTCCATGCCAGGACGATGCCCAATCAACTGAGCCATACCAGCCAGGACACCAACCGTTTCTATAGAGGAGCCAAGTAATAGCCAATGCTCCAAGTGTGGAGCATCTTGTCATTTCTATAAAAATCTGCTCATTGCTGCAACCGGTTTGGCTCAATGGATCTGCAGACTGAAAGGTCCCAGGCTCAATTCCAGTCAAGGACATGTACCTTAGTTGTGGGCACATCCCCAGTAGGGGGTGTGGAAGAGGCAGCTGATCGATGTCTGTCTCTCATAGATGTTTCTAACTCTCTATTCCTCTTCCTTCCTCTCCATAAAAAATCAATAAAATATATTTTATAAAAATAAAAATCTGTTTACATTTTTTAAACCCTGACCCAAAGATATGTTTTATTAATTTCTAGAGAGAATGAAGGAGGGAGAGAGAGAAACATCTATCAGTCCTGAATGGGGAACGATCAAACCCACAACCCTTTGGTGTGCTGGATGACATTCCAAACAATTGAGCCACACTGGCCAGAGCTCTTTTCACATTTTTAAGTCAGCTTCAGCTCTGAAGCCTGGATGGGCACCGACCGAAGGCCAGAGTGTCTCTGAAGATGCTGCATGAGAACTTTCGCTGCTGCCTCCGTGGCTGGGAGCCCCGCCAACCGAGGAGGCGGCCAGGCGAGCTGAGCTGGGACTTGCAGAGGGGAGCTGGGTTCTGCACTCAGGGACACCTAGAGAGGAGAAAGATATCATTAGAGTGAGAGTCATTGAAACATCAAAGGAAGCTATATAATTAAACGAATCTTAATGATGTAAAACCATTGTGTAAAATCATAGGACTGGGTGGGATTTATCGAGACTTCCCCATTTCACCACCTCTTATCCCCATGCAATCTTCGCCTTGAGCTGCTAATAATAACTTCTTTCGTCTCCCGAGTGCTTTCATGGCCATAATTTCATCTGAACCTCGGGGAATTCTGCACCTCCCTTTCGCAAATAAATGAAACAGAAGAACAGGCAGGTGAAGTGCCAGCCCACATTCACAGAGTGAGACGGTGTTAGGGCTGGGGCTGGAGACTTGTGATTCTTAGGCCATGTGAGCATCCAGCGCCCGTATTTTATACTCCCTACTGTATAAAATATTTCTGGGCATGCACACATGCTCTCTGAAAAGGCGAATGTCACCATGCTTTACACATCAAGAATTCTCTGCCCGGCTGGCGAATGTCTTCCAACCAAAACTCACGGTGAGAAAGGATTTTTCCTCTGCGTCTGGCCATAGGAGGAAAGGGAAGAGGAAAGAATGGAGAGAAATCATTTGAGTTGAGCTTGCAGGAAACTTGTATGTTTACTCTTACATAGGCTCCTACCGTGTGCAGAGACGCAGATGCCACAGCCTTCCCCAAGCACAATCCCCCTCCTATTACTCCATGTTCAGCTGGCAAGTCTCAGCAGCAGATCATTTGTTACGTCCCCCTAATGTTCTGTTAGAAATGTTTGCAACACACAGGGTTTCTGTTCATCTGGGGAAACTCAGAAATTGCTTCAGCCGATTAACTGCTGTCTCCGGTCCTCCTAGTCCACAAAGATGCATCACACTGACTGGTCTGACCTCAGCTGCTTTATTTGCTCCTTCTCAAAATACAACCTAGCCTTCGAGACTTGCCTTCTGCAAGGCGCTCCGGTGACCTGACCCTTCAAGGGTTTTTGCCTTGGCTGGATTTCTATCGAGGCCTCTGGCTTAGCATTGAACATATCTATGCTCTCGGCATTTAGCATTTGTTTCTTTTTCTTTTCTTTTCTTTTTATTTATTATTTTATTGTTTAAAGTATTACATATATTAGTACATATATCTCCTTTATTCCCCCATTGACCTTCCCCTGTCGCATACTCTCATCCCATCCCTCCCACCCCCAGTTTCTTGTGTCCATTGGTGTGCTTATATGCATGCATAAAAGTCCTTTGGTTGATCTATTTCCCCCCTCCTCAACACTCCCCAGCCTTCCCGCTGTAATTTGACAGTCTGTTCGGTGCTTTACTAACTCTGTATTTCTGAATGTCTTCTGATGAAAACGCAGGCTCCTTGGAAGCGAAGCTAGAATTCTACCTCACTGAACCTTCGGCTGCCTGCCCATAGCAGAGAGACCCATCTATGTTTACTGATTTTTCTGGCAAAGAGTTGGCAAAACTGGGGTTAAACACAGCGAGTCGTTAGAATCGAAGAGGAAAGGGGGAAGGAATGGCAGATATAATCTTCCCTGGTGTGCCGTGTTGAGATCAGCACGGGGTAAGCTTGTTCAGTGTTGCTCTAAGATCAGCACCAGGTAAGACAACACGTAGAAGTGTTCCTCTGTGCTATTTTAGTAACAATGAAAGTAAAATAATACCTGCTGAGAAGGAAAAAACAACCCACAAAACTAGCTGTATGTGATTCAAGAATGGGCTAGTCACACCTCACCTGTAACAGTTTCGAATTTAATCCTATTACTGCGCAACACTTATTTACCCCTGCATTGGAGGAACCCCTTTCTCCTAAGCCCCCACGGAAGTCCACAGGCCCAGGCAGGCTCCTCGAGCTCTCCTTTGTCTCTGTGGCAGGTCCCAGGGACTACCCACCACCGCCTTCTCCCCCTTAGTAATGGTCACCGCCTTCCCAGATGGTGGGCTTTCTCCTCCCTTCAAGCTGGGCTCAGGGAAGATGGTCTCCTTACTTCCACACTCCCCTGCTGTCCGTGAAAGCAAGTTCCTAGGCCCTCTTCTCTTCATTGTAAGACTTGTGTTCGTTGTTACAAGAGAAAAGACAAGTTTAAGGGGGAAAACACGAGGGCGTTGTATACACGGGTGCACACCTGACAGGCCTGGATCTTGGTCTAGACTCCAGAGCATCTGACAATCTAGAAATAACTGGAAACTTTTTTATTTCTTTTTTTCACCAATGTTGGGGATCAGCCCCTGGTTCCTAGCACAGAGCTCCTAAAACAGTGTATATTCCCAAGTGATAGAAACCAGTGCTTACAGAACTTCCTTAATCTTCCAATGGTTGTAGTACAGTCTATTTATAGATGAGCCATACTGATAAGTTTTTGCGCTGTTCCCAGTCTTACACTTACAAACAACGCTGATATAAACAATCCTCACATGTGCACAGGTCCATCTGTGGTGGCCTGTGAATGGACGGGCTGATGGTGATGATAGTAATCCTACTCCTGGGGCATCATCACAAAGCCCATTCTCTCTCCAGCTGTTTCTATGTCTTTAAATGGAAGGACATTAGAGAAGAGAAAGGTGAGGCCATGCTTTACACATCAAGAATTCTCTGCCCGGCTGGCATAGCCCAGTGGTTGAGTGTTGACCCATGAAACAGTAGGTGTCAGTTCAATTCCCCGTCAGGCACATGCCCTGGCTGTGGGCTCAATCCCCAGTGTGGGGCATACAGGAGGCAGCCGATCAATAATTCTCTCTCATCATCAATGTTTCCCCCTCTCTGAAATCAATAAAAACATATTTTAAAAAAAGAATTCTCCAGGGTTCTGCTCTTGGCCCATATCCTGGGCCATCAGTGCCTAACTCTTCAATTGCTACCTCACCCCCACTCACCCTACTGTCCCTCCTGAGCTCCTGGCTCACACACTCAGCTCTCTCTGACTCTGTTACCTCACACCTACCATGTTCTCTTATAGTCTCAGTAGTGGTGGCAGGAACATTAATACGATTGCTCAACCCAAGTACCTAGAAGTCATCCCTTACTTGACTGGAAGCTTCCCTTCACGCCCCTCCATCTCCTGCCTCTAAGTATCTAGAGGGCAAAGACCATATCATGTTAAGGTTGTATGCCTCGTACCTAGACCAGGGCCTGTAAACTACTTGTTGGATCAGTGAGTAAACACATGAATGATCCTCCTTTTTCCCCCCATTTCAGAGCAATGGCTAGAACCACTGAACGGGTGGACTCTGAAGCAGGGATAGAAAGCTCCTGTCCTCAGGCTGGATTTTTCTGGGAAGAAAGAAGTCATGAGATTGGGGAGACGCCCCTGAGGCCAACAGACCCAGGAAAGAGGAGGCGAAGGCTAAGGTTACCAATAGGGTACATGCCAGCTTCTCTGTCTGTATCTGTCACTCCTGATTGGACCTTTTGTTGTTGTTTTCCATTCATATTATTTGCAGAAATTTGCAAATGATCAATGATACAAACACCATACATTGGATAAACCCACGGATAACAAAAGTATAGACTAGGTAAAGGGGCATGTGGGTGTAAACACAGGATCGATGATGACAGCCCCTGCAATGCCCCCTAGTGAATAATAATTGCAAAAACATGATCACTGGGCATGGTGCCAAGAGTCACACATTTGTTATTTCATTAATCTCCCCAAGCCTGTGAAATGGTAAAGGGAGGTAAAGAAGATGACCATCTTCACTTTATAGGAGACCCCACCCACATCCCCTTGTTAAAAATCGACCCTGAACACTGTATTATGACTCTCAGTTCAGAGTGATGTAGTGAAACTGTATATAAAGCCCTGGCCGGTGTGGCTTAGTTGGTTGTATGCTGTCCCATTCACCAAAAGATCACTGGTTTGATTCCTGGTCAGGCACAAGCTGAGGTTGTGGGTTCAATCCCCCAATTGATGTGTCACTGTTTTTCTCTTTCCCTGCCCCTATCTCTCTAAGAGAAAAAACAAACACACAATAAAAGCGTTTTTAAAAAGAGAAGGATATTATTTTAAAAACTGTATATAGACATGGATTGCTGTGTTTGCAAATCATAAAACCACAATGTGGGATTTTGGTTTTTTTTTTTGGCTTGTTTTAGTCATAGGAACACAGCTTCGACTCAGCCCTGTAAACAGCCTAAGCTTAGGCCTGGAGCTGAGTAATAAGGGCCACTGGCGGGGGGGGGGGGGAGATACAAGGTTAGAGCACAGACGAGATGGCTGGGGAGGGCCCCTCTCCAGGGACTTCCCTCTGAGGGAGGGGAGTCTAAGAGGTGGGGTGGCTCCTCCTGGCTTCAGCTTAATCTCCAGGAGGGAGCTGCTTCGTGGACTTTCCATCAGGGAATTCTGTGGGGAGCACCCCTGCCACCCTGCTGCCTGTCTGGGAGCCCAGAAGGCTGCTCAGACCCACCTGGCCACCCTTCTAGGGGCCCCTGCGTAGGTCAGCTCCTATGCAGAGGATGCTCCCCTTTCCTCCTAGCTTACTCTGCTTCTGTGAGAAACAGAGGACAGGCATTAGGGAGAAGAATCAGCCTGGTTTTAAGGAAGCCTCAGACCTTTGTTGTTAACCTTGGGGTGAAAGAGTCAGCTGTGGAGGAAGGCTAAGCAACCCTAGGCAGGGTTTTGACATTTAAATCCAAAACTATGTGAGAGCACCATTAAGTAAGTGAAATAAGGGAGGGGTGTGTTGCGAAATGTTCATAGGCTGTAAAGCTCAAACGGCTGTTTGTTAGTAATGATTATGAACTCAGATTTCAAAACATCCATGCCTCAGAAATTAGTTTCTACTGTAGTTTGTGGTGAAATACTATGTTACTAAATGTTCTTTACACACACACACACACACACACACACACGTACATGCATGCCTTAAACTCGGGTAGTAACAGCGATTAAAATATGTCATAAATAATATGTATATAACACATCATTTTACATAGCTCATAAACACGTTTCTTCTCTTCTGGTAGATCCTGAAGAGAAGCCAATTTGTGTCAAATATTTGGTGGTGAGCTCTTAAATAAAAACAAGCAGCATTTGGCCCGAGTCTAAATATTCAGTGAGAGAGAAGCAGGTAGAATCACCCCTGTTGGCAACGCCAGGGTCATTTATTATCTTAACGTGATAGAACAAGAGGCAACAAGACAGAACAAGCAAATGGCGCTCTTACAGACAAAGGAGAAATGCAGACTCTAAGTGGGGTTCTTCCTAAGGGTGCATTTTGCCCCCAAGATTCTTAGCAAGGAGGCCTATTCTCCTCTGCGGTGCCAGACACTAAGAACCAGCGCTGTAGTTAGTAAGCTGTGGGTGCACATGACACAGAACCCACACACTCACCAGACACCCCAGATCAGGTGTCAGTGCAGAGGCCTGTGTGTTTACTGGCACAAGATGGTACAGATGCCAGGCAGGGAAAGAAAATATCTGGTTAAAATTTCATACTACTATACGTGCAAGCATATTTTACAGAGTGGAAACTAAAAGAGAAAGGGAGAAGATAAAACTGGAGGAGTAAAGGCAAAAGCAAGAATGAGAGCTTATTCCAAAGGCTGGAGCCTCCCTCCGGCTGCCCGGCAGCTGCTCACCGTCAGCGAGCTCTCGTCTTACCTCCCGTCTCCCATGGTGGATTTGGTGTTGTCCCACTACTAGCCACTATTTTCTGAACACCTTCTTTGATCGAGGCGCCGTGCTCAATGCTTTACATCCCCCTTCCAACCCTGTTAGTGCTGTTACTAATTCCGTTTCACACATGAGAAAACAGAATCTCTGAGAGATCAATAGCTTGGCCAGACTCACAGAGCTACTAAAATTGTGGTATCAGGCAACAAATTTAGGCTGTTTAAGTCCCAAACTGTGCTCTTTTTTTTTTTCTTTAAACCTCACCCAAGGATATTTTTCCATTGATTTGTAGAGAGTGAAAGAGGAAAAGACAGAGAGAAATATCGTTGTGAGAGAAACATCGATTGGCTGCCTCCTGCACTTGCTCAACCAGGGCCCGGGCCCAGGAGGAGCCTGCAACCCAGGTATGTGCCCTTTACCAGAATCAAACACGGAATCCTTTGATCCACAGGCCGATAGTCTAGCCACTGAGCCAAAGTGGCTAGGACACCAAACCTGTGTTCTTGGTCAGCAACATGAAAAATAAGATAGTATATGGCGGGGGGGTGGAGGGGACACATAACCATGTATTGTATTTAATATATTCCCACTTAACAGATGAAGAAACGGAGGCTCAGAGAGGTTAAGTAACTTATCGAAAGTCATACCATTTAGTAAAAGAACTCAGGTCCCTCCAACTGCAAAGCCCATATTCTTTCTTATTATTCCTTCCCAATGGAATTTTCAAGAACTGCACTGACTGAGCTGAATAATTAAAAATCTCTCCTATAGATATTTTTAGTTCTGCACATGCAAACAAAAAAACATGATAAAACAAACACCTGGGGAGTTCACCAGAAATGAAAGTCTATGAAAGATTGCCTGCAAGGAAACCCCTGCACAGCTTTGTTTTGTAAATTCTTCTATTTCAGTTCATTATATTTTCCAAGGTTCAAAGAAAATGATGGGAGACAGAGACCTGTTTATATTGCTTCATACGTAGGAGCCACGGAATAACGGAACCTTCTGGTTATCCTGTGTAAAGCAGCCTCAGTCATAGCTGTGTCCCTCAGGTCTCGGGAGAGAGGGGAGTGAATGTGGAAGGAAGCAAGGGGGCCCACAGATCAGACGTGAGCCTGGAACGGACCTGACAGGTGTTGGAATCCGACTCTCATTTTATACACGGAGAAAGGAAAACTAGAGAGGCTGAGTGACTGCTGAGTTAAAGGTAGAGCTGGGTCTGGAAACCTGTGTTTTCTGACTCATAAACCATCATGCTTTCCATGACAGGAACCAGGAATTACTTTGGAGTAGAATCCTTGTCCCTCCTCTTTTGAGCCAGAGAAGGCGGGGGGGGGGGGAAGAATAGGGGGGGAGTGAGAAAGCTTAAAGAAACATTTTATTTTATTTTTAAAATATTTTTTTATTGATTTCAGAGAGGGGGAGAAAGAGAGAGAGAGAGAGAGAGAGACATCAATAATGAGAGAGAATCATTGATCAGTTGCCTCCTGAACACCCCCAACAGGAGATCAAGCCTGCAACCCGGGTATGTGTCCAGACACTCAACCACTGAGCTACCTTGGCTGGGCAAGAAGTATTTTAAATAATCAGAATCAAGTGATCCTGGAAAGAGGTGAAGGAGGTAACTGCAGAGGCTGGACTTGGCAGAGCACAGGAAAAGATAAGGTCTTATCTAAGGCAATTAGAGTAAGCAGGCAATGCAAGGCTTTGGTTACTTGTATTACAATGAATGCTCTGAAACAGCAAGCTTTTTGAAATCCGCGCCCAAATCAGAACCTAGAAATGAGGACGTCTAACCTCCAAGCAAAAGTTCAGTGAGAGACAAAAGTTATTTGTTTTTATATTTAATGTGGTAGGAAAAAGACAAAAAGAACAGGAACCAAGATGTCAGCTAGGGTCCTCTGAGTCCCATTTCAGGGCCTGGGAAGTCCAAAACCCACCCCCACCACCGAGGTTTTGTGAATCGTCCCCAAGGGACTTGTTTTCTTGGCCTCCTAAACTTCTGAGATCTTGCTTCCATGTGCAAATTGAGTAGAATTTACTATAGAGATGGAAGGTAGGGTTTACTTCCCATCAATAGCAAATAAATTTGATCGGATGGGTGGTATCATTGTCTAACCCTTCCAGGTCTCTCTCCCCTACCTCATCTCAGCTTCTGGACCCAAGCGGGCTTTTCTCTCCTCCTTCCTCCCCTGTCCCTCTGCTACCCCTTCCCTGCCCTCAAAGGAGCAGAAACCACAAACTTCCCGAATCTCCAGTAGAGCAGGTTTCCTCTCCTCTAAAGGGGGTGCCCCATACATCCAAGCCCTCAAGGTGTCATCTCTCTCTACAAGCTCATCAACAGCTTTCCCCCAGGAGACAACTCCCTCCTCACCTTTCCCAAAGAGGAATTGTGGGGCCAGCTCTTAGGATTTAAAAAATAAAATAAAAATTTTTTCCTCACACCTTTTCATGAGGTGGGGAAATTTCTGTAGGTTAATCCAAATGGTACCTGGGTCTACTGTGGAGTTTATATTTTTAAATTGTTTTGTTCTATATGGGATTTTATAATAACTAATATTTGGGCACTTCTTAATGTATGTAGAATTTTCTAAAAATATACTGTTATTTATTTCAGAGAGAGGAAGGGAGAGGGAGAGATAGAAACATCAATGATGACAGAGAATCACTGTTTGGCTGCCTCTTGCATATCCCCTACTGGGGGTTCAGTGGCAACTTAGACATGTACCCTGCCCAGGAATGGAACCATGACCTTCTAGCTCACAGGTCGATGCTCAACCACTGAGCACACTGGCCGGACAGTATGTAGGGAATTTTAATAAACAATATTAAAAATTATAAAGCATTAGTGAGAAGGTCTAGGCTTTATTTCCACCTCCATCAACGATTCACACCAAAAGATGGTTAAATGGAGCAGCTGCAATGAGGCAGCACTAGTAATGATAGCCTGAGAGGAAATCAGGTACCCTTCCAAGGCGTGGGCTCTGAAGACTCAAATCCATGAAATAATAGACAACATGGTAAGCTCACAGCAATTCATGTAGACTTGAAACTGTTTCCCTAAGACTGTTTCTCCTTTTAGAGAGAACTCTCATATTTGAAACCTCTAAGTCCTGACAGGGTAAAGTGAGGAGGGCCCCAGCGGCATGAAAGCCACAGCCCTGGAAAGATGGCCTAATATTCTTGTATACTTCTACACTCCTGTGCTTTTTTTCTCTTCTAACCCTTCCATTGACAAAGCTTTAACTTTTCCAAGTATCATATGCCCCTTTTCTATTTATGGGAGTCGGGGGTGGGGAGGGGGCCAGCCGGTGGAGGTGGGCCATGGAGAGACAGGCAAGGAATATTCATGTGTTCAGATCTCAGGAACCTCATTGGCAGACTTTGGGGATCTGTCCCTCATGCCCTTGCCTTTGTAATGTATTCCCCTAAATTTCACTTGCTTCCCTAGTTTCTCTCCTTTCTCCTGAAATCTCCCTAGAAAATAAATCTGTCTATATAACACAAAAACTTTCTATCAAGTGAATATGTAATTTTTTCCATCGCAATCGCACCTCGGCTGAGTCTACCTACCTCTACAGCTGCAGGGGTCAGAGTTTTAGTTACTCCGGACTCTCCCTGGGTTCCCTCCTTGAGTTTCCTCAATATCCATTTCCTCCTCTCTCAGCCCCACACGGCTCTTTCTTCATTTTCTCAAGCATCTTGCATCCCTTAGGAGGTTGCTTATTTCTAAGAGGTAGGTGGCCTACCATGAGGGCAAACTGCTACCTCAGGAGAGGGGGCCTGGGTCACGCTCACAGCCAGTTATCACGGGCATCATCATGCAAAGATCTCCACATCCTTTTGGAAGGTTTGATTATGCCTGTGCTTCTCAGCACAACTACTAAGCATAAATAGTGATTGTAATTAGTATAGTTACATAAATAATACAAGTAGATCAATACAGTCAGGAACTTTATTAATTAATAGCATAATTGTTCTTTATCACTGTTTAATTTGTCCTGGTTTCCCTTTGGGCTTTAATTAGCAGTACAACTTTTAATTTATAACAAATATTTCAACTTAAGCAAGCCCTGCTAGTATGTGACAGATGGTTAATGTCAAAAACCCATGGAGGAGGCTTCTGTTTAGCCTTTGGTTTTTGTTGTTCTTTCCTTCTTAAGCCAGAGAAATGTTTGTGCTGATAATTTGTAAGCATACATCACCATCAACTTTTATCGTCCTTCAATTCCCTCATCTCCCCCAGATTTCTCTTCTACTCCTAGCTTAGGAGAGGCCGGGAAACCAGATAGAAGCACGCCTGAATGGCCTGTGTGATAAGCCTCATAAAGTTATTTTTCTCGATTAATGGTTTTCACTGACAATTTTACTGCTCTGCTTTAAGCATTCCCATTCCCTTGGGCATTTGCACATCTGCCTGTGATAAGCCTCATCCAGCCCAACAAAATTGGTGTCTCAGAATACAAATATCCCTATTTTAAAAAGCTCATCTCTCTCTCTCTCCCTTTCTCTCTTTGTCTCTCTCTTTTGAATATAATAACACTTGAAAATAAATTTAAACAGAAAGTTAATAGGGCTTTAAAGCAGAGCTATCAAAGTGATTTACTCACAAGTACATACTTTTTCTTCTCCCAATTGACATCCATTTTATATTCATTTTCCTTCCATGTGTATCCTCAGCTACTTTTTTCCCCCCTAAATCTTTACTAATAATGTGAACTTTTAATTCCACCCTTACTCCCTTCTACCTTGCACCAAAGACTCATGTGCTCAAAGGGATCCACTGGGCTATAGAACCAGTTTGGAAAACTCTGCTATGAATGATAATGTTCCCTCGACATAATTACTGACTTTATTAGGTCATCAAATAGCTATTTTTTTCGTTAGGGAAGGAAAAGTTCTGAATTCACTTTTTCTGCAGTTACTTGAAATGCACTGTTATGATCATACTCCACTGGTAGCAGTAAAGTGTACCTTTTTCTTAGGTCAGTGGAACCTTCATTCTATAGAGAAGTGATTTCTGTAGAGAAATTTCTATAGCACCCCCACCAAAGGACTCATAGCAGAAGGAAAACCGAAATGGTAAGAATGTTCCCTTTATAATGTATAGTTCCCAAAGCGAATTCATACACCTCAGTTCATCTAGTCTTTCTGTTTTATTTTGTTTTAAAAAGAGGAGAAAGCAAGAGCCCGGGGAGATTAAATGAAAGGCATCTTCAAGGTTACATAGCTTGTCAGTCCCTTCCAGAGACCAGGATTTAAATCACCACTTGATTCTAATTAAAAAGACAAACTCAGTTTCACAAACAAGATTAGAGACCCAGTGCTTTTCATTAACCTTTTGGTGGGGAATTTTTGTTTGTTTGTTTGTTTGTTTTGTTAATCCTCTCTAAGGATATTTATCTATTGATTTTTTTAGAGAGAGCGAAACATCAAGGTGAGAGACACATCAATTGGTTGCCTCCTGTACATACTGCGTCCAGGGCCAGGGAACCTGCAACCAAGATATGTGCCCTTGGCTAAAATCGAACTTGGGACCCTTCAAGCCATGGGCTGATGCTCTATCCACTGAGCCAAACTGGCTATGGCTTTGGTGGGGAATCTTTTGAAAGCAATACTCACCAATGACTGTGCTTTTCTTAGCTTAGATCTGTCCCGCAACTTATTTTTCTTATCATGTGAATGTCGGCTGGAATCTGGGGTTGTTTCATGTCTTTTCTTTCTTCTGTAAGTTGGAGAGCATTGGAGAAATGACAAATACTCATTTTAAAACTTTGGCCATTTGATTTTGTTGTTACTATGACTTAAAAGATTATCTTCACTCAACTGGAAGCAAGCCAAATGTCCATCAATAGAGAGCTAGTTAAATAAACTCTACACCCACACAATGAAGTGTTATAAGCTGTAAAAAAGAAGGCAGAATATTTCTGGATACAACTGTGGAGTGATCTCCAGGATATAGTGTTACATGAGAAAAGGAAAAGTGGGTGAAGTGGTGCAAATTGTATGCCATTATTTATTTCCAAAAAGAATGTGTGTGTGTGTGTGTGTGTGTTTATGTTTTCTCAACTGAAAGGATTACAGCATGGCATTTTGAAAAATGGTTATCCATAAGTAAAATTCCCATGTGACCCAATTAGGCACAAGAAACAGTATGGAAGGGGAGGAGCAGACGCTAGACTTCTCCACATGTACTTCGCTTTGTTTTGTTTTTTACTTTGGAACCATCTCAATTTTTCTCAAAATTTTAAAATAAAATGAAGGGCAAAAATCCCTAAAATCAACAACAAACTAAAACAAATGATCTTGTCTGTTGAGTTGGTGGCATTAGCACACACAGAATATTTTTTTTTCTTTTTTAGATATATTTTATTGATTTTTTATAGAGAGGAAGGAAGAGGGATAGAAAGTTAGAAACATCAATCAGCTGCCTCTTGCACACTCCTTACTGAGGATGTTCCTGCAACCAAGATACATACCCTTGACTAGAATTGAACCTGGGACTTTCCAGTCTGCAGGCCAATGTTCTATCCATTGAGCCAAACCGGTTAGGGCAGAATAATTTCTTTATGGGACTTTAACACAGTAATTTGTGTGAATATTCTTTTTTTAAAAAATACATTTTTATTAATTTCAGAGAGAGGAGCAAAGAGGGAGAGAGAGATAGAAATATCAATGATGAGAGAGAATCATTGATCAGCTGCCTCCTGCATGCCCCACACTGGGGATCAAGCCCGCAACCCAAGTGCCCTGACCGGAATCAAACCATGACTCTTGGTTCATGGGTCGATGCTCAACCACTGAGCCATGCTGGCTAGGCTATTTGAATATTCTTAAGAGAATATATCCTAAGGACAAAACATCGAAATATGTATGAATGAAAATGTATGAATTGGATTTGTCTCAACCTGGGGGAAGGGCAGAGTGGTGAGGAATAAATGAAATGAGATTGGTCACAAGTTGAAACCTGTTATTGCTGGGTGATGGTTACAAGGGGTTCTGGTCTCTCTACTTTTGTATATACTTGAACTTCCTTTATAAAATTTTATTTTAAAAGATCAGTTTTGCTGAATATTTCTTGCTGCTTAATGTTCAAAAATTTCCCCCAGCTTTCCATCGGCCTATGGACTGAAGGGTCCTAGGTTTGATTCTGGTCAAAGGCACATGCCTGGTTGAGGGCTGGATCCCCAGGGGGTGGTGTGCAGGAGGCAGGTGATTAATGATTATCTGTCATTAATGTTTCTATCTCTTTCCTTCTCCCCTCCTCTCTGAAATCAATAAAAATATATTTTAAAAAAATATCCCCCAGTTTTAATTAAGAAATTTCAAATATAAAGAATAGTTGAAAGAAGAGTATGGTGATTATCCATATATTCTTCAACTAAATTCAACAATATTTTGCTTTATCCCTTTGTATAGGTACATATATGAACACACATATACACACACACACCATCTATACATATGTATATTTGTCACAGTGTAAGAAAATAAATTGCAGACACTTCCCCCTAAATACTTCAACACTCATCTCCTAAGGTAAAGATGTTTGCCTACCTAACCACACTAGTTATCACCATACCTCAGAAAATGAATAGTAATTCCTTAAAATCATTTAATACCCAGTCTACATCAAATTGCCCCAAGAATGCTTATTAAAATCTTTATTTTTTGAACCAGAATTCCGTCTAGATTCAACATGAATTTGGTTGTTATGTCTCTTATGTTATAGAACATTCTTCCCACCACTTTCCTCCTTTCCCCCCAGCCATGACACTGACTGACTCTTTAAAGAGTCTGAGCATCTGATCTATGTTGATGAATAGATTCTATAACTTAGGTATCAGTATTATTGCCATTTTACAGATGTGGGAACAGAGGCAAAGAGAGGTTAAGGGAGTCCCCCAGGTCACACAGTTAGGAGTATGGGAGCTAGGATTTGCACCCAAGCAGTATGGTTCTAGAGCCTATACATCACCACTATCATATGCTGCCTTGGTGTTAATCTGTTGAAATACATTCTAAAAATATAGCAGATGTGCTGATACCAGTTTGGCTCAGTGGATGGAGCGTCAGCCTGCAGATTGAAAGGTCCCAGGTTCGATTCCAGTCAAGGGCATGTACCTTGGTTGCCTGCACATCCCCAGTGGGAGGTGTGCAGGAGGCAGCTGATTGATGTCTCTCTCTCATCAATGTTTCTAACTCTCTATCCCTCTCCCTTCCTCTCTGTAAAAAAAAATAATACTATATATATATATATATATATATGTATATATATATATATATATGTATATATAGATAAATAGATATAGATATAGCAGATGTACTAAAACATTCAAACATTTCAAAATTTATTTTCTTGATTTTTGTTTATCTTTTGTATATACATATGTGTGTTAACAAATGAACAGATACATATGTACACATAGATACAGATCTATATTTTTTTACTTTTTTCCTTTCTATATAGGGGTGGAATATTATAAATACTCTTTTGCAATTTGATTTTTTCATTTAATAACATACCCTGAAAATCACTCCCCATTTGTTCATAGAGATCTTCCCCATTCATTTTACAGTTGCCTCATGCTCCATTGTGTGAATGGACCATACATGATTTATTCAACAAACACTCTCCTATGTATGGTCATTTAAGTTATTTTAATATTTTAATATTACAAACAATTTTGTAATAAATATCCTTGTGCAGGTGTACTTTTAGTATTTTCAACATTGATTCCTAGAAGTAGGATTGCTGGGGCAAAATGTAAATACATGTGTATTCTTGTTGGATATTGTCAAGTTTCCTTCCATAGAGTCTGTACTCATTTATATTTCCACCAGCTATGAGTAAATTCTACCAGCGTTTGCTCAAGGGCTCACCAACAGAACATATTACCGAACTTTAAAGTTTCCCAGATAGTTGAAAAATGATGTATTTTATAACTCTATGTAAAAAATGACCCTAGAAGAATAAACTAGAAACTAATGAGCTTTGTTAGTAGGAATGGGGTAGAAAAGATAACAGGGTGGGATCAGAGTGGAAGAGATGGGGGTGGCAATTCTCTGAGTATAACTTGCATACACTTCTTGTATACTTTTATATAGTTTTAACTTTAGAATCATGTGACCTACCCACAGAGAAGGAGGTATTAACATACCTACATAACTTTTGAACACAGTATTATGACTATACTAGAGACCTGGTGCATGAATTCATGCACATTGAAAGGAAATTAATTAGAAGGAATATTTTAATATCACTATTTGCCCTTTCTCTATTATAGAAATGTCAATCAAATTCACAATCAACAATGACAGATGGAAACACGCATGCGATTAGCGCCAGTGAGAGCTTTATATATATGTGTGTGTGTGTCTGTGTATGTATGTATATACATACACACACATAGATAGATAGATAGATAGATAGATAGATAGATAAACTTGCTTAATTAGACCTGCTTTCTGATTTAGCTAAACTTTTTCCAGCCCAGTGAAGCACCCCAATTTCCCCTCCAGGTAATTGTCAGCAACACAGTAGTAAATATCAACATGAAGCAGATTATTATTGGCTCACACAGGGAGAACAAAGGGTGAAATATTTAACTGCAGCAGTGTTTGGCTATATTCTATGCAGTGAGAAAACCTGAAGTCCTTTTCAAGTTCTACCATTTCTTACTTCTTTTCAGTCGGGTCAAGTTTCTAAGCTTTCTAAATCTCCATTTTCCAGTCAATGAAAACAACAACAACAGGATTTTACTGAGTCTCCTCTCTACCTACTCCAGGACTTCTGTGAGGATCAAATGAGATGAGGCACAGGAAAACACTTCACAGACCTTTGGTTAAAGTGTAAAATGTTTGCACCTAGCTATAAAGCAAGGCATGTTCCTGGAGTGAAGAAATCCCAAGGAGGCTAGTCTCCAAGGAGAAGAAGCCAGGCATTGCTACATGCTATCATCACCCGGTGCCCACAGTGACCATTTATGGGCTGAACTGGACTGTGGACTACATTTTGTGTCATGGGGTCTTGGCAGCATTGGCTGCCATTTGGTGGGCTGTCACTTTGGGTGGTGGTGAGGCCAGTGTCCCTCTTGGGGGAAGCCAAGTATTGCTTTATTGGCACCAGGTCTGTGATGCCGTTTCTCTGTAAATGGCCAGTGCAAGTCATGGCAGCTCCTGCATTGAGCTGGTGGTCAGTGCACATCATAGTGACCGGTTGGATGGTCAGAGGGTCACTTAGCATATTAGCATTATATATATATATATATATATATATATATATATATATATATATATATACACACACACACACACACACACACACACACACACACACATATATATATATATTCAGACTAAAGGCAAAGAGAACCATAATATTGAGTTCTAGTTTGTAAATCTATGGTGTGTTTTTTTGTTAATCCTCACTGGAGGATAATTTTTCTATTGATTTTCAGAGAGAGTGAGTCAACCAACTGCATATTGAAAACACTATTTTGCATTCCCAACCACAGATGTAAAACACTGGTTTCAATCATGGAGGGTTGAATCTATGGATGTAAAGAGCCAACTCTTGTTAAGTTTTTGGGAAATCAAAATTTATATGTGCATTTGAACTGAATGGGGGTCAGCATCCCTAAAAACTGGTGTTGTTCAATAGTGAACTGCACAATGTATAATATATGTGACATATAACATATGTATAATGAACAATAAATAAATATGAGAGCCAGGTTTCTTACTGTCAGAGAAGGAAGGTGCAAATATGGAAAAAACTACTAGGATGAAATCTATGGGGCTAGATTAAAATAGAAGTAAAAGAAGTTGTAATGGTAATAAAGAGGTACCATATAATAAAGAGGTAATGTGCAAATTGACCATCATGCCATGACACAAGATGGCCACCGCCATATGGTCACAAGATGGCCACCACAAGATGGCCAGCAGGGGAGGGCAGTTGGAGGTGACTGGGTCTGCAGTGGAGGGAGGGAAGTTGGTGGGGACTGGGCCTGCAGGGGAGGGCAGTTGGGGGCAATCAGGCCAGCAGGGGAGCAGTTAGGTATCAATCAGATGGGCAGGGAGTAGTTAGGGGGTGATCAGACTGGCAGACAGAAGCAGTTAGGGACAATCAGGCAGGTAGGCAGGTGAACAGTTGGTAGCCAGCACTCAAACATCCCCTGAGGGGTCCAGATTGGAGAGGGTGCAGGCTGGGCTGAGGGACACCCCCCCTACACAGTGCACGAATTTCATGCACCGGGTCTCTAATTAAAGCTATAAAACACAAACAAATCCTAATGAACAGGGAAATTTTACCAATAAACAGTTTATTTACTTTTCTATTACTTTTTACTTCTAAGTATGGAAAAGCACTTGTATATTCACTTAAGTTCTATTTTCATCTTTTCACATGGAAGTGCCGGCCAATTGTGTCTAAAAGCAAACAAGGGAAGAAGGACATGGAACTTCTCACCCTTTCCAGATCTGCTCGAAGGGGTCACAATTGTCCAGGTAATTGAAGCGAATGATATCAGTTGGATGCTTGTCAGAGGATCTCCAGGGTGGGAGTTCTTTTTCCCCTGAGTGATTCTTCTTTTTTAAAGAGGAAGAAGATCGGAAACCCATTGACGGAGACTGCTTTTCCTCTGGAGAACTGCCTGTCACTGGTTGAACATCAGCAACCACAAACCCATCTTTTGGAGATGTCTAGAAGAAGACAATTAATGACTATTTCTGTTTTTAACACACTGTAATTATAACAACAGTAAAACAAAGAATATCATTATCATCACCACGATGGTGGTGACAATGATGACAGCAGCCATCAACCCAGGAATACAGGCACTGTCTTGGGAAGTTTTCATACATTATCTTATTTAACCTTCACAATAACTTTAAAAGGTAATCATTACTACTCCCATTTTAAAGAAGAGGAAACTGAAGATAGGATAAACCAATTAATTGGCTGCTACTATAGAAGTTTTAAGACACAGGGTCAGAATTTGAATCCAGGACTGTCTTGCTTCAAGACCATACAATGAACTGCCACCTTCTTTACCACACCATTATATAGGGTTTCCACAACTGCAATTAATTTATCCATGAAAATGTACACTTTCAAGAAAGTACTCCAGTCCTAATTACCTACAACCCATACAGACAATTTCAAGTTATATAGGGGTAGGGGTCGTCTATAGATTTTTATCAATTATCAAAACCTCATCTGTCCCCCTCCCCAATACTTTTGCTTTAATTTCCTAAATTGAAAGTCTGTTTTTGTGTGTGTGAAATTCCTAAGGTTTTCATATGGTTGTGGCCTAAGGGAAATGGTATTGGTATGTTGAGAAGCCATTAAAGGCTTAATTTCTGTTCTTTAAGAGATTAGGGGAGCTTTGCTTAGTGAATCGGTTTGTTTGAATTGCTTGTGAAAATTAAGAAATTCCCCAGTGCTTCCAAGCAGAGTCAGTTAGTTTCTTATCCTTATTTCAACTGCTCTTTGTATATATTTCTATTACAGGAGAGCACTTAGAACTCATTAATTTGTCTTGTCCACGGCCACTAGACTAGGTTTCTTGAAAGCATGGTTGGGATCATTGCACTCAAGTACCCAGCACATATCACTCTAAAAATATGTATATTTATTTCATTCAATGAATGATTATAATCTGGTAGATTAAGAAAACATTTTATATTTATATTTTATATTAATAAAATATAATTAAACATTTTATATTTTATATTTATATCTCTGATAGCTCATTATTGTTTACTACTCAATAGTCTATGCAGGTCTCATTTTGAATGGGCATTAATTTCATTTCTCTGAGCTAATACTGCATGAAATCTACCTGTTTTTGCTGGAGGAGGTCTAGTTTAATAGTCCTGGGAATAAATAATAGGTGATATTAAAAATCAGTCTCAAGGGGAAAACATCAGGCATATATGATAATAATCACATATAAACAAACAACATTAACTCTGAAAAATGTAAAATGCTTGACACTTTAACATAGTAGGTAATAATGAAAACTGTGATGACTCTTCTGTATTAAGTAAACAACATTTTCGTTCACCTAATCTTTTTGAGATTTTTTAAATGAGTGTATACTGATTTTATTGTTAAATACTTTTGCCTGTTCTGAACTGATCACAAATCTTTTTCATTCTGTAAATTACATTGATTTTTTTTAAATGCTTTATAAATTTGCATGCCATCCTTACATAGGGGCCATACTAGTCTTCCCTGTTTCATTCCAATATATGTGCTGCCAAAATGAGCATGACTGATTTTTTATAGTATGCCAACCTTATTCTCCTTGGGTACATCGCATTCGGTCATCTTGTATTATAAATTTCTGGATTTAATTTGCTGATATTTTAAAAGGATTTTTATATCTGTGTTCATGAGGGATATTGGTCTGTGGTCTTGTTTTGTATTCTTGTAAAATCTTTATCTGGTTTGGTATCAAGGTAGTGAGTTCAGAAGTGTTCCTTCCCTCTTCCTCTATTTTCTGAAGGTGTTTATGTAGAATTGGTATTTCTTCCTTAAATGTGAGATAGAATTCACCAATAAAGCGATCTGGGTCTGAAGTTTTGTGGAAAATTTTAAAAGAATTCAATTATTAAATTGATAAAGATTTGTTCATGTTTTCTATTTCTCATTGAGACTGTTTTGGCAATTTGTGATTTTCAAGGATTGTCCATTTCATCTAGGTTGTTGAATTTGACATGGAATTGTTCATAATATTCTCTCATTGTCCTTCTAATGTCTGTAGGATCTGTAATAATGCCTCCCAATTTCATCCCTGCTACTAGTAATTTATGTGTTCTCTCTTTTTTCCCTTTAGCAGGCTAGCTGAAATTTATCAATTTTATTTATGTTTTAAAACAAGCAGCTTAGGTTTCACTGATAGAAAATAGATTTTCTCTATTGTTTATCTGTTTTCAATGTCATAGATCTCAGCTCTTTATTATTTCTTCTTTCTATCTACTTTGGATTTAACTTATTCTTCTTTTTCTAGATGAAGTGTTATTAAAATTATGTTTCTTGGTGCAGATATTATAACTTTACAGACAGTTTTAAAGACCATTCTAGTCCAATTGTTTCATTTTAAGGTTGGGAAACATTAGTCAGATGCTTTACAAACTCAGTCTTTCTGACTAAGAAATAGAATTATTAGTTGATCTTATTAACTTCTGTTTTTCTAATTTAGGTTTATTTCTTTAACAGAAAAACTCAAGTTTAATATAACAAAGTACCCCCTACAGACATTTAATGCTAAGCAAAGAGGTGGACATTTTCTTGCTCAGAACTGGTCATTATTTTAATATATTTTTTATTAATTTTTTTTTACAGAGAGGAAGGGAGAGGAATAGAGAGTTAGAAACATGAATAAGAGGGAAACATTGATCAGCTGCCTCTTGCACACTCCCCACTGGGGATGTGCCCTCAACCAAGATATATGCCCTTGACTGGAATCAAATCTGGGACCCTTGAGTCCTCAGGCCAATGCTCTATCCACTGAGCCAAACTGGTTAGGACTAGTCATTATTTTAAATATAGTCATACAGAAATATTCTATAGAAAGAGTTATTGCAGAAAACAAAGCATTGAAGTTAATTTTATATATAATGTTCAAAACCTCCTTTCATTCCACCAATTGACTAGTCACTTTTCTCTCCTCTGCCCCCGAACAGCCCAAGCTTCAGCTACTGAGGGCCATTCTCTGCCCACAGATGAGAAGGAGAGTTGAGAAAAGTCCTATGAGAAAAGATATCATAGCTATGGTAATTTTGAAAATAACTTCTCCATCACTGCAGTTTAAAAAATGTTTTTAACGAAATCCTCATGGAGCACACCAATTACTGAAATTAGAAATACTAGTTTTATCATTGCAATTGTGATAATATTAATTATGCATAGTTTATTACTATACTAAATGTAAATGTACCTTAGTTTCATAAAACTAACCTAAATGAGCAATTTAGAAGTTGACTATTCCTGTTTAAAAAGGATTCTTTAATTTTAAAAGAATTCACTGCAGCTTTTTCATAGAATATGATACCCCTGTGGTTTTAAAAGTCATTTAAAAATTTATGGCCAAAAACCAGTTTGACTCAGTGGATAGAGCATCAGCCTGCAGACTGAAAGATCCCAGGTTCGATTCCGGTCAAGGGCATGTATCCTGGTTGCCGGCACATCCCCAGTAGGGGGCGTGCAGGAGGCGGCTGATCAATATATCTCTCTCATCGATGTTTCTAACTCTCTATCCCTCTCCCTTCCTCTCTGTAAAAAATCAATAAAATATATTTTTTAAAAAATTATGCACAATTTTTCAGGAACTCATTCATTGTAAAAATTATGCATAACTCTCCATGTATACAGTCCATGCCATAAATAAAATGTCCTATTATTAACAGTGACTATAAGAATACATACATTGGTTATAATGTATAGAAAGCCACTAGAAAAAATTTTTGTTATTTTACTTTTTATCATTATTAGAGGCCCGGTGCACAAAAAATTAATGTGCTCAGGGAGGTCTCTCAGCCCAACCTGCACACTCTCACAACGCGGGACCCTTCGGATAGGGCCCAGTCCCATCGCAGCATGGCTCTGGCTCCTCGAGCCTGCAGGCCAGAGGGAGGGACCAAGCGGCCAGACTGATCACAGCATGGCTCTGGTTCCCGGATCCTGCAGGCAGGGGAGGGGCCCAGAGGCCAGTCGGATGGCAGCATGGCTCTGTTCCCACAGCTCCCTCCTGTCACTGCACCATGGGACACCGGACTGACTCCTGCCACAGGCAGCCGGGACCTAGGACTGACTCCCACTGTGGACAGCCGGGGTCCACAGCTCCCTCCTGTCACTGCGCCATGGGACATAGGACTGATTCCCGCTACAGGCCGCCAGGACCCAGGACTGTGGGACCCAGAACTGACTCCTGCTGCAGGCTGCTGGGATCCAGAACTAACTCCCGCTGTGGGCCGCCAGGACCCAGGACTGACTCCCACTACACCAGCTGGGACCCAGGACTGACTTCTGCCACACCAGCCAGGACCCACGACTGACTTCCACTGTGCTGGCTGGGACCCTAGCCTGGTGTTCAGCTATCCATCCAGACGTTTAGGTCATGATGGATCCTGGCTCTTTATATATTAGGATATGTAAATGCTTTATGCTGATAGTTTCTAGCTTAAAAAAAAAGAACTTTAATATGCTCATTATGACCTGTAATTATGGATTTATTGGAAAATCTTTCCTTATAAATGCTGCAAAAATATACTTCAGCTCACCACAAAGAATCATAGAATATTTGAATTAGTAAAGTGGAATTTGCTGATCCATATATAACAAATACTGCACATTACCCACAGAATCCCAGTGTCAGAACTGTTGTGGGGTCGGGGGAGGCCGCGAAGGTGAGTGAGGCAGGGATACGGAAATCCAAGACCTGGACAGAGTGAGAAGCTCCACAGTCCTAACTTCCTGAGCAGAACGGTGGTCAGAAGAGGGCTCTCAGTGGTCATAGATATCTTGGCACGGGCTGTCAAGTTCTCAGAAGAGAATTCTGAAGTCAGAGTATTTTTCCTTTGAAGCAACTCCCTCCTCCAAGTTCAAATGTGATCATTTAGTCTTAGTTCTAGACTTCCTAAATAACTGATGTTTGTAACTTTGTTGCTTTTTTTTGCCCCAAATTTACCTTAGGTCGGGTAACATGAAACTCCTTCACCATTTGAATGTAGTGCTTCTTCCATATACCCTGCTCAAAGGGAGTTGGAGAGAAATTGATGTACCAGTTAAACCGCAAACATTTGAGCATCCAGAGCTGATCCAGCTCAGTTAAGTTCTTCCAGTGCCAGCTCACCTGGAAAAACAACAATTGAAGAAAAAAAGAGGACCTATTCAGTTTACATGTCCACTTCCTCTCGGTTTTAAACCGTCACCTTGGACCCTAGATAAGATTTTTTATCTTTTCCTCCAATTCACAGCTTAAATAGTTACCTCCTACCTCAAGTGCTTCCTACTTAGGCAGAACCACTTTCTTTTAATTCCAATTCAGACTTAGGATCTGAGTCAACATATACTTATTGAGCACCTATTAACTATCTTCAGAGCAACCTCTGGAAGTAAATATAATTATTACTCTCATATTGAAAATGAAGAAACTGAGGCTCAGTTAGACTTTGGAATTTCATCAAGGTTCCTGAACTTCATGTGAAAGTTATATGAGAGTTACAGAAACTCAATTCTGCACATGGTATGTTTTCCCTTCATTGTTATGAATGAACTAAATATAAATTTTGTAAACAGAACGCAAATACAGATACTATATGGTGTGTCTCACATGAGACTAGACATCTGTGTCTTAGCTGTAAAAACTGCAAAGATGACTACTAACATTCAAACTCAAATTTCATCCTTGGAAAACTATCCTCTTTTTAAAGAATAACTAATTAATAATTTTGGACACCAAATAAATAAACAGAATACTCTATAATGGGTCTTGCTATCTATACATCTATTTATCTATCACCTCTTTTCCTCCTTCCTTCCATCTACCACTTACTGAGTTCCTACTATGTGTAGCACTGTTTTATGTGCTGAACATGAGTCAGGCAGGAGAGAGGAGGCATTAATTAGAAGAAATAAGAGTTCAGGGCTGAAAAAAAGAAAAGGGTTAGAGGATCTGATAGAGCCCCTCAGGCAAAAACAGAAATCTGATCTACTTTGTCCAACCCAGAATGAAACACCAACCTTAATCCCTATATGATTAATTAACTCAGAATTCAATGGAGAGATGAGGTTTTGGAGGGAAAGGAGAGGGAGAAAAATTTTTGAATTGTCATTCTTTTCCTCCTTTTCCTTAGATCTTATTTAGACTTGGATATGTAAGCTAGGCTTTCCCCCCAGGGTAGATAAGGTATTTGTTTTTTTAAGGCAGAGAAATGAGAATTGAAGGGTAGATAGAAGCTTTCAAAACTATAAAAGACTACCCCCTATATACCTTTTTAAACAGCTCAAAGCTCATTTTAGTGCAATGAATTTATTATTTCCTTTAAACCTAGATGAAGAATAATGATCTGTGTCTTTCTCACAGTCAGTACTGGGAATAAATATAATGCTGAAATCTTGATAGATGGACATATGGTGCCCATAAATTATAAGAATAGCTATTTCAAATAATGCTTCCTTAGAATGATAACATTCTCATGTAGAAAACTTGGCAATTTCTGATAAGTTTAAAGAAAAACAACATACAAAACTCCATCAATTAAAGATGGACATTAACAACGTGGTAGAGCTCTTTTCCTTTCAGTTTTTTTTTTAGGCATATAAGAAACAAAATTGGGAAACTATATACAATTTAAAATCATGCTTTCTTCATTTTATATACCATAAATATCTGTTTTCTTCCAAATCATGTTTTCTAATAGCTGCTTAAGAATTTATCATATGGCTATATAATACTGTCATATTACTGGACATTTAGAATGATATACTCTTTTTGAAAACTGTTTTGTTTTTAGAATAATGTACATTAATACTAAATCCAAAGGTACAAAGAGGCACACAGTAAAAAGGAAATCTCTCTCTCATCCTTGTTCCGCATCCCTCATTTTCCTCCCTGGATGTAACCACTGCAACCAGCTTCTTGTGTGTCATTTCAGAAGTATTCAAGGTCTATATTAACTAACTAGAGGCCCAGTGCATGAAATTCATGCGTGGGGGGAGGGGGATATGTCCCTCAGCCCAGCCTGCTTCCTCTCCAATCTGGGACCCCTTGTGGGATGTTCGACTGTTCCCAGGATCGGGCCTTAATGGGCAATCGGACATTCCTCTCACAAACCAGGACTGCTGGCTCCAACCACTCGCCCACCTGCCTGCCTGCCTGATTGCCCCTAACTACTTCTGCCTGCCAGACTGATCACCCTCTAAACACTCCCCTGCCAGCCTGATCAATACCTAACTGTTCCCCTGCCAGCCTAATTGCTCCTAAATGCCCTCCCTGCTGGCTTGGTCATCTCTAACTGCCCTCTCTGCCTAAATGATCACCCCCAACTGCCCTCCCCTGCTGGCCTGGTCCTCCTCAACTGCCCTCCCCTGCAGGCATGGTTTCCCCCAACTGCCCTTCCCTGCTGGCCCGGTCCCCCCAACCACCCTCCCCTGCTGGCCTGGACCCCCTCAACTGCCCTCCCCTGCAGGCCTGGTCCCCCCCCAACTGCCCTCCCCTGCAGGCCTGGTCCCCCCCGACTGCCCTCCCTTGCTGGCCTGGTCCCCCAACTGCCCTACCCTGCTGGTCTGGTCCGTTTTTCTCACCACCTCACTATTTTTTTGTGTGTAGATATTAATAATATCGTGTGTTTTTTTCCCATTTTGAACACCAAATAAAGAGGGAGACACAAAGTGTCTGTGACAGGGCTGAGTCCAAACCATACAGACTAAACATACTCACCACCCCATCTATTGATTTTGTGCACAGTAAGCCCTCACTTCATGTCTCCGACAGATTCTGCAACTTTAAGTGAAATGACATTGTAACAAAACCAGTTTTACACAGGCTGATATCAACAAGAGTTAAGTTCCTACAGATTCTCATCAACATTGTCACAAGACTAAGTTAAACAAAATGATGTTAGTTGAGAACCTGCTACATGCGCTTCTTTCCCCTCTCAAGTTCCAGCGTTTCCAGGCTGTCCTTACAAAAGGCCCCACACCGTTTCTTTGCCTTTACCTGTGCACAACGACAAAGGCTTCGGGGGTCCAGGAAAGAAAAGATGTATAAGGACAACACCCTTGGAAGCTTGGTAGTAAAATCCAGAGCTTCTGCTGGAATTTTTTCCTGAAGCTTTCGACAGCAGAACTTTTGCTGTGACAGGGAGCAGCGTTCTAACAGGCCTGTCAGGATTCTTCTCCTTTGAGAGTCTGTCCATTTGTCAAACTGGAGAAAAACAAAGAAAAGAAAAAAAACAAAACACACTTCCGGGTTTAATCTGATTCCATAGATTCATTATGAAGAAACAATAAACATGGCATAGAAAAGTGAGTCTAGTAACGTATTCCTAATGAATGGCATGCATTTCTCTCCCTAATTAATAAATTCCACATTTTGCCACTTACAGGCCCTTTCTCACATTTATGTGTGAACCTGTGTAAGATCTAAGTGTGTACAGAGTATAGTTGACCTCAGAATATGCAGTTAATTAGGACAGTAAGTTGGGAGCTGGCCATATTCGTCAACTGAGAAAATATATTTATAACATACAACATAAAGAGAAGGTGCCTGGGCAGCCCCTTTCCTCCCAAAGAGTTGTGTATTAGCTGGTAAGAGCCAAACTCAAAGACCAGAAACAAACTTGTGCATTAGCAGTTGGAAATAAGGTATTACATGCAAATATCCCTGAGAAGGGGAGACTATTGGGTAAATAATTGATGTGATGGGAGAGGAAATAGTGATAGGAGGACCTGGATAAAAAGAATTCCAGAGATAAGAAGTAGATGCCAAAGTAATCTGGGGCACTCCAAACTTTGGTTACTTCACAATTTCCTCCAGAGATAACTCTAAATCAGTCCCAAGATCAGTGGCTGATCTAAGATAAGAATGTGAGGGTTGCCTGAAACCCAAAGAAAGGCCCTATGGGATCACCTACCTGCTGAATGAGCCACTTTTCCAGAGTTTAAATCTTTACTTGTTTTGCCCATTAGAGAAAATAGAGAAATTTAGGGAAACTTGTATGTTGTATGTTATTTCATTTCACATATAGATACTTATTACAGCTATTATAAAGTAATCAGAATTTTAAAATGAACTTTAGTTATATACTCACTACCTAACAAGGCATACTAGTACAAAGCAAAAACGTATTGGTACAAGCCTTATAGTCAACTTTATTATAGTCATATAATGTATTTTTGTTGTTGTTAATCCTCCCCTGAGGACATTTTTTCCATTGATTTTTATTTAGAGAGAGTGGGAGGGGAGAGGAAGAGAGAGAGAGGAAAGATGTGAAAGAGATCCATTGGTTGCCTCCTACACGCACCAGACTAGGGATAGAACCTGCAACCCAGGTACGTGCCCTTTACCAGGAATTGAACCTACGACCCTTTGGTGCATAGGCCGATGCTCTAACCACTGAGATCACCGGCCAGTGCTACAATGTATTTTTTAAAATTCTTAGGGATACTTCTTGATTACAACTAGACACTATCATAGATCTATTCGATGACTCACAAATCTCACTTGGAAGACTATAATTCAAGAGAGAGAGAAAAATTCTAAAATGAATAAAAACACCAAAAATTATAACTTACAAATAAGTGAGTGAAATGTATTCATGTGTGTTTCCTGATTTGTCTTATCCCTGTTCTGCACAACCCATATTTCTAACTTCTTTCCTTCTGGGATGGATTATTGGAATGAATAGAGAGAAGCCAGAAAAGAATGTCGAGGGTCAGGGTAAAAACCAAGCCCAGGAGGATACATTGATCTATAAAATGAACAGCCAAGAGGAAGTAGGAGGAGACAGAAGAGTTTTGGAGTTCTGGCTTATAAGTTTGAGGGTTTAGACTGTCATTGCCTGGATAGCAGTTTTAGAGTATAAGAGAACTGAGGAATAAAGACAGGAGATCTGGAGTTCTGAACTGGACCATCTGTGATTCTTATCTTAGAGAGACAAAATGAAAATTGGAATTTATTTCTTTAAATTACTTTCAGCAATGCAATGTGGCTCTGTAGAAACTGAGCTTCATGAGGACACAGGATGAATATGGTTGCAAAACAATTTTCATGAGATATTAGCATCACTGCAAGAAATCAGAAATAACCTGAATGCCTACCAGTGGGGGATCAGATAAGCAACCTGTAAATGGATAAAAGAAAGAGTGGCTTTATGTTGATGGTGGGTTTGAGAATGAGACCACTGGGAGTCTCACTTACAATATTCTGTTATTTTTAATACTCATTAGAAATAAATTGCTAAATCCCAGTTCCACTACTAACAACCTCTCTCACTCTCAATTTCCTCATTTATACATTAAGAATAATTATATCTACATTGTAGAGTTGTTATGAGGAGTAAATAAAATAATCTATAATAATAAAAGCATAATGTGCTAATTAGACCAGACAGCTGAACAACCTTCTGGATGTCATTCTGAACATCCTTCCAGATAAAGCCACAGTGGTGAGGGCCAAGGCAGAGGTGGTTAGAGGAGATCAGGTAAGCCAGCAATTGGAGCGATCAGGCAGGCAGGCAGAGTAGTTAGGGGCGATCAGGTTGGCAGGCAAGTAGTTAGGGGCTATGAGGCAGGCAGGTGAGCAGTTAGGGGAGATCAGGCAAACAGGCAGAGTGGTTAGGAGCAACCAGATAGGCATGCAGAGTGGTTAGGGGCAATCAAGCAGACAGGCAGAGTGGTTAGGGGCGATCATACAAGCAGGCGAGTTGTTAGGAGCAATTAGGCAGGCAGGCAGAATGGTTAGGGGTAATTAGGCAGACAGGCAGGCCAGCAGTTAGGAGGAGCCAGCGGCCTTGGATTGCGAGAGGGATGTCTGACTACTGGGTTAAGCCTGAAAATCAGTCCTAAATGAGCAGTTGGACATCCCCTGAGGAATCCCACATTGCAAGAGGATGCAGGTGGGGCTGAGGGACTCCATCCCCCACACACCCTGCACGAATTTTGTGCACCGAGCCACTCATATATGTATAAAATTCCTGACTCATTATATAGCAGATATTATAGTAAACTAGCATAGTGAAGTAAAAAATAATAAGTATGTGGGTTAATCAACGTAAAAAGAAAATATGGTCAAAACCGGTTTGGCTCAGTGGATAGAGCGTCGTTCTGTGGACTAAAAGGTCCCAGGTTCAATTCTGGTCAAGGGCATGTACCTTGGTTGAGGGCACATCCCCAGTAGGGGGAGTGCAGGAGGCAGCTGACTCTCTACCCTCTCCCTTCCTCTCTGTAAAAAATCAATAAAATATATTTTTTAAAAATATGTGTAAACAATTAAATTAAAAAGCATAAAATTACCATGTTTGCACATTGATAAAGATGGGAAATATATTGAGAATGGCTGAGATTTTCTCATCTACTTTCATTGATGCCCACCAAAAATAAATAAATAAATAAATAAAAAGGGCCCAAAATGGAGTGATTTAAAACGAATATAAAAAAGAACATTAGGATTATAAATGATGACGAACTCTGTAAAAGGAAGCAATAAAACATTTTTCTTTAGAGGCTAAAAAGACAATTAGTTTGGTTTCTCATTTCCCTGATGACAATGGTCAAAGGCAATTTAAATTTGGCTGTGATAGGTGTTCTTTGCCTCAAGAAAGCTTCCTTTCTAATTGTGTTTGTTTAGGCTAATAGAAAATGAATTTGCATTCCTTGAACTCCTACCAATTGAAAGTGATGACTCAGAAGAATGCTTAACAGTTGGGGAAAATCCCTTTGGCATTTAAAAGGCGCTAGGAATAATCCAAAAAGTAAATAATCTGTGGTAGAGTTAACTGTACAGGAATTCGATTATCTCCTACATCTCTGGCATCATCTCTCAAAGTAAAAATACTCATTACATTGCAGCCATCAATCCAATGTGTGAGATTGGGGAGCAGCTGGGACCATTTATGGTACTTCGCTTCACAGTTCATTTTTTACATTGTATTATATTGTTATGTTATTTTTGAAGTTATATTTTATAATTATTTTAATGCCTTTTAAAAATATTTTTTTTATTGATTTCAGAGGGGAAGGGAGAAGGAGAGAGACATAGGAACATTAATGATGAGAGAGAATCTGATTGGCTGCCTCCTGCATGCCCCCAACTAGGGATCCAGCCTGAAATCTGGGCATGTGCCCTCGACTGGAATGGAACCTAGGACTTTTCAGTTCTCAGGCCGATGCTCTGTCCACTGAACCAAACCAGCTAGGGCTTGTCACCTTTTTTTAGGGGCTTTCTTGACTCAAAAGAATTGTGAAAAATCCTATTTTCAGAGTAGTTGGGAGTACTATGAGTATACTTGCTCCAGTTTCAGGAAGTGAGGACAGTTGCTAGAGATGACGGTCCATTCATCTGACACAATGGCAAGGCAAAGTTCACTGGGAGTGAGGGATAGGATAAAAAGGGAGACTTGTTATTTTTTTGCTTATTGGTTATGTTCAGCTGAGTTTCTGAGTCCTATTATCAAAATTCAAGTTCACAATTAAAGTATGAATACATTCTTGTTTTAAAAATTTCAACTAGGCCGAAACCGGTTTAGCTCAGTGAATAGAGCAGTGGCTTGCGGACTGAAAGGTCCCAGGTTCGATTCCAGTCAGGGGCATGTATCCTGGTTGTGGGCACGTCCCCAGTAGGGGGCGTGCAGGAGGCGGCTGATCGATGTCTCTCATCAATGTTTCTAGCTCTCTATCCCTCTCCCTTCCTCTCTGTAAAAAAAATCAATAAAAATATATTTAAAAAAAACACAATAAAAATTTCAACTAGGTATGAATATAATCAAACATGAAAATCCTACTTAACCACCCCTCCTTGTCAATTCTCACTCACTCCATTCCCCAGAAATAACTACTGTTCACAGTTTGATGTTTGTGCACTTCTATGCAGTTACCTTCACATATATCCATCAATAAAGACGCAGTTAAATAAAGTAGAATATACCCATTCTGTGAAATACTACCGAGACATTTAAAAATCAAACAAGAGATAGCCATAGTATTCTGATCTGTAATGAGCTTCAGAGCATATTGTCTTCTTATTCTTTTGTGGTAGGATGGATATGCCATGATCTATTTGCTCATTTTACTGCCAATATCATTTAGGTTATTTCTGATACAAAAACAGAACAAAACAAAAATCCTGCAATATCCTACAACATGCCTTTTCATGCCCCATGTGAACTTTTCTCTAGTACAGTGAAATGGAAGTGGAATTACAGGCTCAAAGGATATTTGCATTTAAAAATTGAATAGTGTGTCAAACTGTCTTTTAAACATCTTTACCATTTTTATATTCCCTCTAATTGTTTTCAGTATATTCTATTCACCAATGAACCTTACTTTGGATGTTAATCTGTCTCTTTAATTGCTGTTGCCACATAGACAAAGGGAGAAATTGGGAATCTCATTGTTTAATTTGTATTTCTCTGAGTTTAGTGGAATAGAGCATCTTTTATGTTTATTGACCATTTGTATATTTTTGCATATTTCTCATTGTTCTATTGACTTATTATATATGAGTGTTTGTACTTTTCTTATTGATTGTAGGAACTCCTTATATCTCCCAGATATTAATCTTTATCTAGCATGCAATTTGCAAAGTATTTTCCTAGTTTTCTTTTGAATTTTAACTGTGATTATTTGTTTCCAGCAAGCTAAAAGCAATGCCATCTATTGTTTTCAAATTCTTTACAATAATACTATTATTTCTGTTATCAATGTAGAGGCTGAGAAAAATGTGAAATGATTTCTTTTTTTAAAGAAAATATTTCTATTGATTCAGAGAAGAAGGGAGAGGAAGAGAGAGATAGAAACATCAATGATGAGAGAGAATCACTGATCTGCATGCCCCTACTGGGGATGGAGCCTGCAAACCAAGCATGGGCCCTTGACCGGAATTGAACCCGGAACCCTTCAGTCCCCAGGCCAACACCCTATTCACTGAGCCAAACAAGCCAGGGTAATCTTTCTTTTCAACTAAAATACTTCAGCTGTTATTTTCTGTTGATTGAGAGGCAACTGTCTTTTCTATTGGATTAAAAGTCAAGATTTGTGATAAGGGATTAAGTAGCAGCATGGAGCCCTGACCAGTTTGTCTAAGTGGATAGAGCGGCAGCCTGCAGACTGAAGAGTCCATGTTTGATTGCAGTCAAGGGCATGTATCTTGGTTGTGGGTACATCTCCAGGAGGGGGCGTGCAGGAGGCAGCTGATTGATGTGTCTCTCTCATTGATGTTTCTATTTCACTATCCCTCTCCCTTGCTCTCTGTAAAAAATCAATAAAATATATATTTTTAAAAAAGTAGTAGCATGGAACAGTGAAAGTATAAGAGCTTTTAAGTTTCTTTGAATTATTTTGTTTATTACTGTACAGAACATCAGGACCATGTGCAAACGTGTGAACAAAAATGACATTCTGTAGCCAAATAGGAAATACTCTTGGATTGTTCATCATTAAATAGGATTCATATTATATCTTAGCTCACATGTCCAGATTGTTTTTAAACAATCTGAGCTTTAAACCAATACTCGATTGTTTCCATGAAAATCCCAACTAATGAAGTAAAAAGAAAAATTGCTATCTTGATTTCACCTTTCTTTTTTTGGAAAATGTATTTCTTATGTTGTTCATGAAACACACAAACAAAAAATCTACATGATATCATTAATTGAAAGAATAAGTTTGTTTTTTGGACAAAAGAGAAAAAGCAGTATCATTTATTCATTTGGTAGTATCAAGAAATGTATAACAAAGAGCATGGTAGAAAGAACCATGTTTGCCTGCCATGGATATGTCTACTGGAGAAGATAGATAATTAGTGTATTTGCAAATGTATATTTCTATTAGTTATGGTAAAAGAAAGAATTCATAAGATCATTTAAAATGTTTGAAACCCTTATCCAGGGTGCTATGAAAAATATTTAATAATCAGCAGTACTATCAACCAATCAAAACAGACAGAAGCTGGTCAGCCACATCAAATACTGGCTGAACTTTAGCCCTGGTTATATTCATTTAGGGATTTCCACTAACAGCAAGTGGAGCGATAGCTGGTGTAAAAATAGTCATTCTCTATATGTCTCTCTTTAAGTTGTTGGTCACAGATGCAAAGCTATTTAAAAACATATATAGAATGAAAAAAAAACCTCAGCTAGATTTTAAATTTGGGGCTTTTTTTTTAAAAAACCTTCACTCGAGGAGAGAGAGAGGAGTGTTAGGGATCAAACCTACAACCCAGATATGTGCCGTGACTGGGAACTGAACTGGTAGCCTTTCAGTGCACAGGATGAAACTCAACAAACTGAGCCACTCCAGCTGGGCATACATTTTTGGTATTTTTCATTTCTTAATTTTTAGTAGATTTATTTTGTAAAGTTTTATTATTTTGAATTGTTAATGCATTCACATGATTAAAAATATCAAAAAGTATGAAAAGCTATTCAGAAAAAAAAGAGTCTCTTCTACTCTGCCACAGACTCACAGTTGCCCCTTTTCTCATGAATCCTTCCAGAGACATATAATTTTTTCTGCTTCTGTTAATAAATATCTTTAGGGTGAAGCTTGTAGACCAACACAGAAAAGAACTGGTGACCAATGAAAGTAAACAAAAACAGTAAGAAATAGACCTTTATGCTAGTTTTAGTGCAATGGACTGAATGTATGTGCCCTCCAAACCCCAAATTGATATGTTAAAACCTACCCCCTAAGACAGTGGTTCTCAACCTGTGGGTCACGACAGGGTTCGCCTAAGACCATCGGAAAACACAGGTATTTACATTACAATTCTTAACAGTAGCAAAATTACAGTTATGAAGTAGCAACGAAAATAATTTTATGTTTGGGGGTCACCATGACATGAGGAATGGTTGAGAACCACTGCCCTAAGATGATGATATCAGGAGGTGGGGCTTTTGAGAGGTGATTAGGTCATGAGGGTTGGGGCTCCCAAGAATGGGATGAGTGTCCTTATAAAAGAGGCTCCAGAGAGATTCCTCACTCCTTGAGCCATGTTAAGTTATAGTGAAAAAGTAGTCGTCTATGAACCAGAAAGTGGGATCTCACTAGACAATGAATTTGCCAGGGCCTTGATCTTGGACTTCCTAACCTTTAGAACTCTGAAAAGTAAATTTCTGTTCTCTATAAGCCAGGGTGTTTTGTTATAGCAGACTGAACAAATTATGATACTAGGAAAATGAGTTTCAGTAACTCATAGGAAAGGTCAACTGTTACAGACTGGGTTAAAGATGGTCCCTTAAAGAAGAAGGCTGTGTAAGCTTTAAAGATGGAATATTTCAAGGTTATTACATACATCAAGAGTTAAAGAGCCTGGCCTAGTAGAGTGTGGCTCAGTGGAGTGTTGGCACATGCACCAAGAAGGTCGTTGGCTCATTTCCCCGTCCAGGCACATGCCAGGTTGTGGGCTCGATTCCCAATAAGCCTGGGATGTGAGGTAGGCAGTAGGTTGATATTTCTTTCTCATTGATGTTTCTATCTCTCCTTTACTCTCTAAAATCAATAAAAACATATTTAAAAAAATAAAATATTAAGTATTTTTTAAAAAGAATTAAAGAAACCCAAGTATAGTTTTTAAAAGGAATCCTAATTTATTTTTAAAATTGAGATATAATTCACATGCCATAAAATTCAAGTATTTTGAGTGTACAATTCAGTAGTTTTTAGTATTACCACAAGGTTGTATAGTCATCACTATCTAATTCCAGAACATTTTCATTACCGCAAAAAGAAATCTTGTACCCATTACAGTCAATCCCCCTTCCCTTTGTCCTCCAGCCCCTGGAAACCATTAATCTAATTTCTGTCAACATGGATTTGCCTTCTGGACTCTTCATAGAAGTAGAATCATATGCTATGTGGCCTCTGTATCTGGTTTCTTTCACTTATCATACTATTTTCAAGGTTCATCCATGTTGTACGATGTATCAGTACTTTATTGCATTTTCTTTCCCTTGCTTTTTAAATTTTTGGTAAAATATACAGGACATAAAATTTACTATTTAATACCACTGTTAAGTGTAAAGTTTAGTGGCATTAAATACATTCACATTGTTATGCAGCCATCACCGCTAACCTGAACTTCCTCATATCTCAAAGTGAAAATCTGTTCACATTAAACAATAATTTATCTTCCTTTGGCAATCTCTATTCTACTTTCTGTCTCTATGAATCTGGCTACTCTAGGTATTTCATCTAAGTAGAATCATACAACAATATTTGTCTTCTTGAGTCTGGCTTATTTCACTTTCCACGGTGCATTCATATTTCATGTTGTAGCTTTTATGAAATTTCTTTCTCAAGGCTGAATGATATTCCATTGTATAGATATATCACCTTTTGCTTAGTCCTTCATAAGTCGATGGATATTTGGGTGTTTATGCCTTTTTACTATTGTGAATGCTGCTGCTATGAACATTCGTGTATAAGTTTTTGCATGGCCATATGTTTTCAATTCTCTTGGGTGGAAGAGACTAGTAGATGGGACTGCAAAGTGATTTAATGAGTAATTATCATTGCCCAGAGATGGATACTTTGATCATGACCCAGGGATGGACAATGACCACTGAGACTTCGAGTCTCTTTTGAGGAAAGAGTAAGAAAATCTTCATTGCCGAGACTGGTTTGGCTCAGTGGATAGAGCGTCAGCCTGCAGACTGAAAGGTCCCAGGTTCAATTCCGGTCGGGGGCATGTACCTTGCTTGCGGGCACATCTCCAGTGTGGGGCGTGCAGGAGGCGG
Organism: Lasiurus borealis; assembly: GCA_004026805.1. Taxonomy (NCBI): domain Eukaryota; kingdom Metazoa; phylum Chordata; class Mammalia; order Chiroptera; family Vespertilionidae; genus Lasiurus; species Lasiurus borealis. The sequence continues at coordinate 2,647 of PVJN01008488.1, read as the reverse complement.
CTGATTGATGTCTCTCTCTCATCAATGTTTCTGACTTTATATCCCTCTCCCTTCCTCTCTGTAAAAAATCAATAAAATATATTAAAAAATAAAAAATAAAATCTTCATTTGTATAAAGGGTAGTTGTATCTTGTTTTAGATAAAAGCATAAAGTTGTTACTGTAACAACTTGAATAAGGATGTATGTGGATGCTGAGTAGCCAAATGGATGAACTGTGTTGGTTAGTAAGCTATTGTCTCTCAGATCCAAACTGACCTTTCAGTATTCTACTTTGTGAGTAAAGAAGACTGGGTCTCTATAAATCGTATTTCTCCTTTGATAGCTGACTCCCTGTAAATGTTGACAACAGAAGAAAGGGTACGAGAGGTAAACTAAGGTAGAAGAGCCTTACTCCTTTGTTTCCTTGCTGTTCCAGGCAGCAGCATCCTAACTCTTGACCCTGGCAGCAGCAGTTAATTCCAGGGTCTAATTTTTCCACACTCCCAGAACCATCACACTTCCTCAGATATATAGGAATCAGCTGGTTGCTATCTACTTTATTCTTCAGAAGTCTGGGTCCCCTGTAGGCTGGTCTCGGCCCAACAGGGTCCTTCTTCTGAACTTCTGAGGTATCAGTAAAGCTGGAAAAAGCTATTTCCTGAAGTTCTAGTTCCATGGTACCTCAGAGTTCCCTTTTAGTCTTTTCTGTTTTCCAGTATATTTATTTAACTGGTTCTATTTATTTAATGTAATTATGTCTGGGCCCTGGCTGTGTAGCTCAGTTGGTTAGAGTGTCACCCCAATATGCCAAGGTTGCCAGAACATACAAGAAGCAACCAATGAATGCATATATAAATGGAACAGCAAAGTGATATTTCTCTCTCTCTCTCTCTCTCTCTCTCTCTCTCTCTCTCTCTCTCTCTCCCCTTCCTCCCTTCTTCTTTTTCTCTAAAATCAATAAATAAAAAAATTTAAAAACATTAATTATGTCTATTAAAATAATTGGTCTAATTTCTATTTTTCTGGCAACCATAACTGATAAAGCACTAAAAAACTTCTCAGGCTGTGAGCAATCATCACTGATTATCTTACATCTAAACCAAATTCTTTGGGTTCTATGATAACATAACATATTATACAAGTATATTTTATCTGTTGCAAATATAGAAGTATATTTTAAATGGTTACCCATTTTCCAAGTAGAGCTCTTCTTTCTTCAAATACCTACAATAAGTTAGAAATAATGGAATGATTTCATAATTCATGGTTCAAAATACCCATTACAAGAAAGATACCATTAAAGTATCAATAAATAAATAGTCTTTTCATTGTGTCAACTGAATATAAAAAGATTTCACTCTTGAAAAGGTATTTTACTTACTTTTAACTTGGGCAAGGTATCTTTTTTATCAGTTTCTGCATGTGAAATAATTCATCTTAAAGAAACAATAATTTTACCTGGTCACATATGAGAGGCAACCTATCAATGTTTCTCTCTCTTACTCTCTCTCCCACAACTCAATAAACATATCCTCGGGTGAGAACAACAACAAAAAGTAATACTTCTTTAAAGGAAAGAAATTAGAAAAGAATGGGCCCTGGCCAGTGTGGCATAGTTGGTTGAGCATTGTCACATGCACTGAGAGGTCACCGGTTTGATTCCCAGACAGGGCACATGCCCCAGTTGCAAGCTTGATTCCCAGAAGGGGGTGTGCAGGAGGCAGCTGATGGATGTTTCTCTCTTATTGAAATTTCTCTTCTTCTCCCTCGCTCTTACTATATATATATATATATATAAAATATCTGGAATTTGAAAGATGAAAAAACTGACAAAGAAAACACAGTAAAATGGAGATCCTCCCCCCAAATATTTCAGTATCAATAGTTTGAGAACTTATGAAGTTTATGAACAAGCAACTCTATTTTTATGTCAGTGTACACACATATTAGTGAGTATACACGTACTTATTATGTATCTCTGTGCTTACACTCAGTGTTTAACTGTATAGGTTTGTTGTTAGATAGTATTTAGAACAGAAATCATGTATTATTCATGTATTATTCTATCTCCAGTATAGAGTGTTATACACAGTATGTCACAGGTACTCATGTTTAATGGATTAAGTGAATGTGGCAATGAAAGTGACAATGAATATACTTATGGAAATATCGGTACATGTGAATTATTTAGCTATTGATATAGAGGCGCTTTTTTGAGCATCAGTGACTAGTATATGTGTATTTGAATGAATGAGGACGGGAAAACCAATGTGAGAATGTCTGGCAGGGAACTATGGAGAGAGGAAACAAGAAAAAAGTAATGAGCAGATGTAAGTGTCTCTCTCACTCCCACACATGCACCCTGTCGGCTTTCAAAATTGGAATCATTTTGAAGGTTGCCAGATGGGAAGGGTTTTGGAGGATGGATGAAAAAGGTAAAGAAGTACAAATTGGTTGTTACAGAATAGTCATATGCATGTAAAATACACATAGGAAATATAGTTCATAATAGTCTAATAACTATGCATGGTACAATTATTTATTGGGATGATCATTTAGTAAGTTATATAATGTCTAATCAATGGGGTGTACAGTTGAATTAATATGATATTGTATGTCAACTATAATTGAAAAATAATAATTTAAAATTTAAAAATTGAGCTGAAA
>PVJN01008487.1:0-63608 GCA_004026805.1 Lasiurus borealis | reverse complement strand
ATTATAAAACCCATAAGGAAACCAAGCCCCCAGAGTGTCAAAAGATGCAACTAATAGAGGAATTCAAACATAGACACTATGAGACCTGTTCATGCATCTCTTTGAGGTCATTTGATGAATAAAGGAAAGAAAATAGAGTCAACAACAGCTACAAGCACTCATCTTCTATAATAAAGAGGTAATATGCAAATTGACCCTCACTCCAACACACAAGATGGCCACCCCCATGTGGACACAAGATGGCCAGCAGGGGAGGGCAGTTGTGGGCAATCAGGCCAGCAGGGGAGTGCAGTTAGGGGTGACCAGGCCTGCAGGGGAGAGCGGTTGGGAAAGACCAGACTTGCAGAGGAGGGCCATTGGGGGTGACCAGGCCTATAGAGGAGGGCAGTTGCAAGGGGACCAGGCTTACCAGGGAGGGCAGTTGGGGGTGACCAGGCCTGAAGGGAAGGACAGTAGGGGGAAGTTAAGGATGACCGGGCAGGCAAGGGAGGGCAGTTAGGGGCAATTGGGCCAGCAGGGGAGCAGTTAGGCGTTGATCAGGCAGGCAGATGAGTGGTTGGGAGCAAGCAGTCTTGGATTGTGAGAGGGATGTCCCAGATTGGAGAGGGTGCAGGTTGGGCTGAGGGACACACACACACACACACACACACACACGCATGCACGAATTTCATACACTGGGCCTCTAGTTAATTATAAGACACAAAAAGTGCATGAAGAAGATTTGTGGTAAGCAGTAGTTTGTCACCTACTCAGTCTCTGCCTGCTCGTTTTAAGGATGTGAGGCAGGGGAGTGAGAAAGGGACACTTTTACACCCATATAGACTAGTGCAGCCCTCTTAGATTTTCTAGAAAAGGCAAGTTACCAATATGGGTCAGAAGCCTTAATTTTTTTTTTTTGCACACACTTTGAAGAAATCCAAAGGATTTATTGAAGAAAAATAAATAATGGCAATGAGCAAAGATTAGCTACAGGATATTTTTTCAGTGCTGAAATATTGGAAACATCTTACATGCCCAGCAGCAAGGGATCTGTAAAATAAATGAGGATCTATCCAGATGTTGGGATTCTAAGCAGACATTAAAACGGATGCTGTAGAAGAAAGTTTTAATGGCGTGGAAAGATGTTCATAACATTGTAAGTAAAAAAAGGCAGACTTTTTTCTTTTTTGGTAATTGCATGGACAATACAATTCCACTTTTATAAACATAGGATAAAGACTGAGGTTTAATATTTACTTGTGGAAACGTAGTTGTGAAAAATAAACATCATTCTGGAAACCAAAGTCACGAACAGGATGATCGTTGGGTGGTAATACATTTGTCATTGATGTATTACATCAAAGGCCCAACTGAAAAATGAACATTGTCTTCCCTGGGAAGGATACGGATATTTGGAGACAGTGACATGAAGCAGAAAATTGCACAGCCCCTCACAGACAGATTTGATGGTTTCCTGAAGTCTCTACGAGGGTGATATCTGTCAGTATGATTGGTGGAGTGAAGGTTCTCCCTGCTCATTGCTCTCCCAAGTGTTTCGTCTCATCTGCTCCTTCTGGACACTCTAGCTATCGGTCTGCATGAAGCTAGGTGGAAGTCATTGGTGCAAGACCAGAAGTTCCCTGCAAGACTGGGTTGAGAGGCGGGGTCATCCCACAGAGAATCATGGCCAGCAGAGGTCCAGTGATGCTTATGGAACTACAGAGATGAGTTTCTGTCCTCCTTCATGCTTGTTTACATTGTCCAACTATGTGACTCTGTGGATTAGTCACAATAAGCTTCATAGTAACAAAATAAACTAGTAGCTTACCACAGGACTTCTTTTTCCAAACTAAAAGCCCGGTGCCATCCTATAACTATGCCATAGAATATGCACAGCTCTGTAGGTTCAGGCAGCAGGGGAAGAGAGCATGGAGGTGGCACACTGGCCCTGAAATATCTTAGGGCAGAAAAGACATGCACCATTTCAGCTTGCACCTCATTGGCTAGAGTTAGTCACATGGCAAGGCTCTGGGAAGCACATTCTCCACTTGTACCAGGAAGTCTACTTAGCCATGTACAGAGGACACTGCTAATCCTGACCACCCTCTCTAATGAATTCTGTTTTTAACACGCTCACCACGGTTGGGAATACTGTCCCAACTTGAATTCATCTAAAAAGGAAGTCTGTGCCTTGTCTTTACAGGAAATCCACTCACATAAGGCCCTGGGCTTTTGTCAAATAAGTGGATGATTTTCCAAGTCTTAGGAAGCTCTCAACAAACCCTTCACCTACCCTCCCACAGACAACTAAACCTCCCTTTCCAGGGAGAGACCCGATTCAGAGAACAAATCCCTGTGGGAAGTGGGCCCAGGCTGGTGAGCCCAAAGGCACAATGGAGTCATCAGGGCCCGGAATGCTTTCCATCCTCTTATGCTGCCACCCTCCATGGCCCCAGGATGGCGGCTCCTGCTTGAGACCTCTTGGCTTCCCAGAATTGCACCCAAAGGCAGGCAGAGACGTTTCTCCTGGGGCAATAACTTTTATCCAGAAAGGGCACTTTTTCCCAGAATCCCTTCACCAGGCACATTCACCTTATACCTCATTGGCCACTGGGAGTTGGACCTTGAAGGCTGAGGAGGAATTCACCAGTTAAGACAATGTGGAGAGAGCGATCTAAGGAAAGGCAGAAATGAGTAAATAAATAATTGAATGAATGAATGAACAAATGGATGAATGAAGAAGACAACATGAGAAGATACTTTAAGAAAAAACATGCCAGTAAAAGGATAGGGTCAGCTTTGTGAGGCCCCACCTCTTGACACCATGGGTAGATTCCTCCCAATGTATGGCTTTAAATCACACCACCCGTCCTTTAGAACGGCCTGCAACTGGCCAGGGATTGCACGACTTTCGTGTTAGGTTTCCCTTCCCATCTGCAGCCCTCCCAGCAAGAAACAACAGATCTGTAAACACTCCAAGGATGCCACTTACAGACAGTCCTTTGTAAATCAGAGCGTGCTTCTGAAACACAAATGGCTGTAATCACCCCTAATTTGGTTTGTGGGTTTGCATTTGGCTCGTTTGCTTTATTTAGCCTATTGTGAATCCTCTTGTAGGCTGAGCATTAACCGTCTCAGCTGTGAGTGCGATGCATCTATGATGTTTTGTGCAACACCAGGTGTGAAGCGAAATGAATGATGTTATTTTTTCTCCCCAGTGATATAAGTTATACATCAAAGGAGTATTGTCCTTCACAATTCTTACTTTGGAGATGAATGCTTTTTGGACCTCAGTACCTGGAGCGCTTGGAGTACCCCCTCCTCCTATTCCTTTCCCTTAAGAGCCTGAGGGTTCTTCAAGTCAGGATTTGTGCTCTTTGATTTTATATCTAATGTCCCACAAGACTGGACCCTCCTCGTGCTATCCTCTCCTCCAGGGCTCCATCCATTTCAGCTGATGGACAAGAATGGAAACAAAGAGAAGAGGGAATCAGGCGTGAGGTGATGGGGACTTGGACCAGGGTGGCGGCAGTGGGACTCAGGAGCGGTGCGCTAGTTTGGAGGCCACCACCCATTGGCTACATGGGATGTGACAGTGAAAGCAACGCAGACCACTTATAATTTGTCACCAAAACTCTCCGTAACCCTTCAGAGCTCTTGCCACACCGTGTAATCAGAGTTACCTGTTAGTATTTGTCCATCGTCTGCCTCCTAGGCTGTGAGCTCCAAGAGGGCGCTGGGTAGCAGAGGGCCTAGCACCCAGGAGGACCCGATAAATATTTGTGGGCTAAGCAAAATGGACGTCTCCCCCTGATAGAAGCCACACACGAACACACACTCGCTGCATCCGGTGGTTGGCCCCCTAATTTGGCTCTTAAGTTTGAAAGATGGAAGAACTGAGCAGTCCAGGCGTGGAGACATAACTCTTCAGACTCACAGAGGCATCATGGCCTGATTTAGGGCTGCACTGAGACTCGGCAACTGGCTCGCCCAGAGGTTTTCCAGCTTCGGAGCCAGGGACACTTTGGGGAGTCAGATGGGAGCTCTAAGCCTCTCTCCTTCCCCAAATGCACCCGTAAACAGAATTCTGCACAGTGTAGTAACCCTCCCTCCTCCATCCATAGTTGCGCTTCCCATGGTTTCAATGACCTGCAGTCAACTGCAGCCCATTCATGGAAAATTCCAGAAGTAAACAATTTATAAGTTTTAGAAAGCTCCCCATTCTCAGTAGTGTGAAGAAATCTCACTCCACGCTGTTCCCTGTCTCTCAGGATGTGTCTCATTTCTTTGTCTAGCCTCTCTACACTGTACATACACCCCGCCTGTTAGTTGCTTCATAGCCATCTGGGTTACAGGGTGGACTGTGTTGGTATTGTAGTGTTTGTGTTAACTAGCCTTTATTTTGTTTCCTAATGCCCCCCAAACCATTCGAGTAACTTTGAATTAAGTATATTGTTATAATTTCCTATTTTATTATTAGATTTTGCTGTTAATCTCTTACTGGGCCTACTTTATACATTAAACTTTATCATAGTTATATATGTACTAGAGGCCTGGTGCACAAAATTCGTGCACTCAGGGAAGGGTCCCTCAGCCCAGTCTGTGCCCTCAGTCCAGGAGCCCTCAGTGGATGTCTGACTGATGGCTTAGGCCCACTCCCCATGGGAGAGGCTCCTGCCAGCACCACTGCACTTGCCAGCAGTGAGCCTGGCTCAGGGCTTCTGGCTGAGCACCATTCCCCTTGTGGGAGTGCACTGTCCACCAGGGGGCAGCTCCTGCATTGAGCATCTGCCCTCTGGTGGTCAGTGCATGTCAAAGTGACTGGTTGTTCTGCTATTCAGTCGATTTGCTTATTAGCCTTTTATTATATAGGATAGGAAACAAGATATATAGGGATCAGTATTATCCACGGTTTCAGGCATCCTCTGGGGGTCTTGGAATGGACCCCCCCATGGATAAGGGAAAACTGCTTTTAAGAGACTTCACTGGCCAAACATGGACCACCCAGAGTTTCTGGTTAAAGATTTCTGATCTCTACTCCAACACTCTATTTTATAAATGTGTCAGGAAGAAGAAGTGATTTTCCCAAGATCACACACCTGGACAGAAAGAAGGGGAAAGAAATCCTTCTTTGAGCTGTGGATGGTCAGGATTGTCTCATTTTCCCAGATCCCATTCTGGGCAGAGATGTCCAGCACATTCATTCAGAACTGGACTTTTTCACTTAGAATTCTTTGTTTAGAAATTCATCTTTAGAAATTTCTTTTGGACCAAAAATCTCTCCAGACTAGATTTAAGGCTTTAAGGGGAGAAGAACTGCACACTAGTATGTATGTGTTGGGAGGAAGTAGGAAGAGTGTTTCTCTTGTTAGTTGGGGGAAGTATTTTTCTTTTTTTATTCTCTCTTTACTGTTTCCCCAAGGGTTTTCTGACTCGGATGTAAATCTGAGCTCGGTTCTGCTCCATAGGATTAGTTAACAATCTTTGCCAGTGCTGCATTCTCAGTGGGAGTCAGAACCCTTGCAAAACACTGAATTATTCACACCAACCAGGTCACACTTGCTGATGGAGCAAGCAGAATTTTGTGTGTCAAGAAAAGATTCATTAAACGGAGTGATGCAGTAAAGCAAGCGCCACTGGGATCTAATTTATTGGTGCTGCTTGACATCCGCCTCTTCAGAGCGATGCGGGCTGCCACCGAGACAGTCGATCTGGTAACTCACAGAGACTGAGCCCGTTTATGACTGGGGACCAAGACACACATCTCATGAGGGTCTGCCCCATGGCCTACAGGGGAATCCTGTGGATCTCAATGATGGGGGAAACCACTATACGTTTTGAGAATCAGAAGTCACCAGATAATCATTTTCCATCTACCCTCTCTCCCTTCCTCCAAATCTCCCCCCTCTCTCTCTTGCCATGTGAGAGAATGGACGAACGAATGAATGCAGTGAATGCATACAACCTGGATGGAGCCTAACCCAGTGATCGGCAAACTCATTAGTCAACAGAGCCAAATATCAACAGGACAATAATTGAAATCTCTTTTGAGAGACACATTTTTTAAACGTAAATTTCTTCTGACGCCACTTCTTCAAAATAGACTCGCCCAGGCCATGGTATTTTGTGGAAGAGCCTACACTCAAGGGGCCAAAGAGCTGCATGTGGCTCCAGAGCCGCGGTTTGTTGCGGACCACTGGCCTAACCTCACTTGCTGGGAGAAATGAAAATACATGTTGCTGTCCGTGGTCCTAAACAATCATTAAGCGCAACCATCCACCATCCCCCTTCTTCCCCCTCAACCCCTGCCCAGGCTCCCAGGGAAACCCTGGTGACTTCATCCAAACTGATCCAGGACATCTTACTCTGATTTTCAAAGAGGTGTGAGAGTAGAGGATGAAGCAAAAGAAAGAGTGAAAGAAAAAGACAGACCATGAGAGGCAAGTGTGCAGGGCCACAGACCGCTAGAGGTGATGGGAACAAAGTATGACTGTTGGATCGGTTATACCAAGGCACTAGTGGTAGTTTTTTTTGTGGCTGTTTTCTTTCTATATTGATGAATATTGATGAGCAATTCGGTATTCTTTTCTCAGCTGTAGGGCAAATAGAATCACCAGTCCTGCTCCATTCTGTTGCCATACTTAGAAGGGTCAGGGAGTTCACCACTTTATAAAATCACCTAATCCCACTGGTCTAAGAAACTTGGTTTTTGAAAACATTTCTTGTATCAGACTCGATCTGCTCTCTTGTAACCATCACTTTTTACTCCCAGTTTTGCTGACCCTTGTACATGACAGCCCTTCAGATAGTAAAGTCCATTCCCACCTCCCCCCGCCCCCCTCCCCTGGATCATCCCTTCTCCCGCAGCTCGCTCAGCCACTCCACACTTGACCCTGGGACTCTTTCTATGCTGCCTCAGCACATTCAGCCAGAGCAGCAGGTGGCCCATGAGTGACCCCGCTGAGATGGGATTCTGACAGCACCTGTTCCGTTCCAAGCAGTCCCAGGTGCTGCCCAGTCAGAGTCTGTGAGCAAGTGCCCTGAATAGGCCCCGGGGACCCAACATCCCAATTAACCTGCTTTCAGCCCAGTAATTTGCCCATTTTATGAACGTGCATGTGCATGCACTCAGCACCTGGGTATTGACAGGGTGGCCTGCTGTTCATGTCAGCTTGTCTGCAGGCAGAGTGCTCCCACTTTCTCTGGGGACTTCAACCAGTGTACAAAGAATAAACTGAATATACAGTGGTACCTCGAGATACGAGTGCCCTAACATATGAGATTTTTGAGATTTGAGCCATCGAGCGAGGGATTTTTGCTTTGAAATACGAGCAACATTTGAGATAGGAGTCATCGCACGGATCAGCCAGCTGCACGCGACCCACCAGTTTACCGTGACTCGGGCGTCTCATAGTTTCCCATGCCTCAAGGTTACGGAACGAATTAAACTCATATCTCAAGGTACCACTGTATATCCAACAGTGCGATAATGCCATTACCCTAATGCAGGAGCAAATTAAACGCAGCCTCTAACACGAGTTATTAAAATGCTTTGTTTCTCCCGCTGGCGCTTAGAAGTCGGTTCTCTCCCTGAGCCATTCTCTTCCTTTGCTGTCTGCTTATCAGTGACAGTAAGACCATTGGCATGGAGAGAGCACATCAGGTTGGCCCTTCCATCTCTGAACACTTCGAGAGATGTGATTTCACTTTTCCCAAGGAGTTTGGAAGCCCGAGCTTCCCCTGCACTGCAGTGATGTCTGGGATTTCTTATCTCCGTGTCAGGAGACCTTCTCTCCAGAGTGAAGCCGGGAGAGAGATGGAGCCTATCCGATGTCCTTCCCTCCAGAGAAAGCGCCGGGGGGAAGGGTTATGAATAGCGCACACCAGCCCTGCCAAGGGCAACTGTGAGGAAGAGGCGGGACAACGAGGGGCAAGCGCTGGCCTGCAGGGTCACCTTTAACTCCCCTGACATTTGATTTCTTTGACATCGCACAGAGAATCCCAGGCTGTTGTCCCGGAGCAGCGTGTGGGGTGAAAAGGAGAAGATGGCCTCAATCAGCAAATGGAAAAAATTAACCGACCTAGTAGCCCAAGGACAAAGCGAATCACCTTATGGGTAAGCGCAGGTCTCAATAAGTCTCCTGTTTGGCTTGGAAAGATAATAGGTCTGTTGTCATCATCTGGGATACCCTTGGCAATGCGATTCCAGCTGTTACTCCCAACAAGTGGTGACGGCTCTTCTCTTCCCACCACCCCCCCCCACCGCTCCTCCTCCCCCTCCGCCCTCCAGGAATCTGCACCAGACCTCGTGACTAGTTCTGGCCAATAGAACACAGTAGACGTGATCATGTGATAGTTATCAGCCTCAAGAGCCTGTATACCAGTGGTTCTCAACCTGTGGGTCGCGACCCCTTTGGGGGTCGAACAACACTTTCACAGGGGTCGTCTAAGGCCATTGGAAAAAACAGATACAATTCATAACAGGTGCAAAATTACAGTTATGAAGTAGCAACAAAAATAATTTTATGGTTGGGGGTCACCACAACATGAGGAACTGTATTAAAGGGTCGCGGCATTAGGATTGAGACCACTGCTGTATACCCTTCATGCAGTCTCTCTGGGAAATGTCCTGGCTGGCAGGTGGACAGCCTGGGCTAGCCCATGAGAGGAAAAGAGATCATCTCATTCCAGAACAGTTACCCCAGCCGAGGCCTCACATGTGTGAGAATCATAGATGCAAGAAACTCTAACTCAGCTGAGCCCAGCCTAAACTGCCAATGGCAGGCTTTTAAGCTAAATAACTGGTGTCTATTTTAAGCCACTGGATTTTCAGGGCATTGTGCTAACCAGAACTAGCTAATTCTTATTCTTGTGCGGGCACCCACAGGGGACAGAAGGATTCACACTTAGATGAGAAGATACGAGAGGGTGGGGACCATGTTTTCTTGAATCAACCCAGTGGGCACAGCAAGTGATACAGAGCAGATGGTGCATAAATGGTGCTGTATTGAGTTTGAAGTTTGTGCAGGGAACAGGGCATCTCCAGGAGGATGTTCTCGTGAGAATTTGTCCAGCTCGCCTCCTGGAGTAATTACCACTTCAGTAAGAATGACTGGCAAGATCAATTGAGCTACTTGAGTTTATTAATTGATAAAGGTGTATGGCCTGGTTAGGAAGAAACAGCTACTAGGTAAGCATCTCTGCTATACATACTCCCTTCCCCACAAAACGGCTCCATCGGCTACCTTCCCAGTTACCAACACCCTAGAGCAGCGGTTCTCAACCTGTGGGTCGCGACCCCTTTGGGGGTTGAACGACCCTTTTCACAGGGGTCACCTAAAACCATTGGAAAATGCAGATATTTACATCACAATGCATAACAGTAGCAAAATTTCATGGTTGGGGGTCACCACCACATGATGAACTGGGTATGCAAGGGTCGCGGCCTTAGGAAGGTTGAGAACCACTGCCCTAGAGTCATTTTTGACATCCTGTCCCCTCTCCGCTTAGTCTCCAGGTCCTTCTGCTTATGCCACTTAAATGTGTCTCAATCTATTCACTTTTTACCATCACCCTCGTTTAGACTTGCATGACCACATCAACTAGTCTCTTAACTAGTCTCATGATATCTAAGTGTTCTTATAGAGAGAAACGGAAGAGCCGGTTCCCACCTCTGGGTTACATGATCCTCTGGGAATCGGATTAGAAGTAAAGGTAGTAACTCGTGTCTGCATCAGGCACAAACATATCAATTTATGAATTGGTAGTTCTCCTTAGACTTAAGTTTGGTCAGAGGTAAGATCTGCTAAAAATCAGTAAATGTGGATTTATCAAGGACTTGTACCAGACACAGGGCTAAGGGCTTTACCAGCCTTATCTCACTCATCTCAGCCATGGGATAAAGTAGATTCTCTCACCATCCCCCCTTTTTCAAATGACAGTTCAGAAGCACAGAGAGGTTAAGTAACTTGCTCAAGGTCACTCAGCCAGGAGGTTAGGCTAAATAAAGTCATTTTGCTTGCGGGTAGGCTATGTAGTCTTTACCTGACCCCCTTGCTGTGAAACGTAGGGTATGGGAAAGTCAGTGCAATGATACCATTTTACCATAGTTTGCTTGCTTATAGATAAAGATCAAGACGAAGCTTCACATTCAGATAATTAGCTTAGCCAACAGAGCGCAGGCAGGATCCCAATCAATAAACAGCAGTTTTTCCTTCGGAGGCTATAATCTTCAGGGCATGATTCTTGCCAAGACATAAGCATTCCCTTTCCTGCCACCAGACTCCTCTAAGAGTGAAGAAGTGAACATTACATAGGCAGTTAATGTGGCCAATTAGCACCCTTCTTCTCTGTGTGTTTCTACAGGTAAGATTAATGTTACTGTCCTTCATATTGACTCGCCTCCGCCAGTAACCAGCCACTGTCCCTGCAGTCCTACACACTTCGCCACCTCCTGGGCCCTCACCCACGGGGCTTCCCTTGCCGGAAAGCCACTTCCATCTAAATCTGTCATTTAAAGTTAAGCCCACGACCCACTTCCTTCCTTCTTGCCACATCTTCCCACTCTTAAGAAATATTACGTGTGGCTCGGTGCTCTCTCTCCATTCCAGCTTGTACTGATTGAGATATCTACTCCACATATGTGTTTTTGTTTGGCTTGCGTGATTTGGGTGCACAGATTTTTTTTAAAAAAATGAATTAATTGCCAACTTTCAAAAATCATGAAATTTCATGTCTCGATCCAACCTTCTGGAGGCCACAAAATTTGATAATTCTTAGCAATGTTTCTGCAAGGCTCCAACTAGCCAGAATGGAGTCGCTGCTTCCTCAGTCAGGGTGCAGTAGATGCTGGTATGTCCCCTGCACCCCCATACTCCCTCACCACCCATCATTTCCGTGCATCTGGCTGGCCAGCTGACTGCCAGCCACCCACGCCTCTGATTCTTTGTGTGAGTTCCTTCTCTGCCTGCCCAGCCTGCTGTCTCATTGCAGAACCAAAAGTGCTGAGGAATCAACACCTACTCACCTCCTCCCAGGATGAGCTCTCAGCAATGACTGCAAGGAGCTGCTGCACCTCCCTCATCATCTAAATGTTCCCAAGTACTAATGTCCTTGCTGTCTGTCTGTCTGTCATCCAGTGGTGCTTAATACCCCAATGTAGTGGCTTCAAATACTGTATTACCTTTCACTGTCCTGTAGGTTACCTGGGTGGTTCTTACGCTTCACCTGGTGTCAGCTGGTGCCTGGGTGCAGGTTCATTTAAGCTAGAGTTAGTACAGTGGTACCTCGAGATACGAGTGCCCTAACATACGAGATTTTTGAGATACGAGCCGTCGAGCCAGCGATTTTTGCTTTGAAATACGAGCAACATTTGAGATAGGAGTAATCTCGCGGATCGGCCGGCTGCACACGACCCACCAGTTTACCGTGACTCGGTCGTCTCATAGTTTCCCACGCCTCAAGGTTACGGAATGAATTAAACTCGTATCTCAAGGTACCACTGTACTGGCAGGGAGTTAGTGTCAGAAGTCCACTAGGAGCGCGCTGGGACTGTATCAGTCTAAGAGTGAACATTCCAGGAGACACAGGCAGAAACTACAGGCTTTCCAGAACCTGGCCTCCGAAACCACACAGCATCCCTTTCACCACGTTCTATTGGTCAAGCGAGTGGCAGAACCAGACCAGACTCAAGGGGAAGAGGATTGGACTCCCTTTCTCAATGGGAAGCATGATGAAGAGTCTGCAGCCATCTTTAATCTACCACCCGGTCTATATTTTAACAAATAAGCGCTGGCTGCCACTTTGTCACTTCAATCACATATTCATTCTTTTATTAAACGTTTACTGAACACTGGAGAAATGACAGGAGTCAGACATGGTATCTGCCCAGGAGACGCTCATTTGGTAGAAGAGTCTGGGACAGTCACAAATGGAAGTCTACCTCCATGTTCATCACGAATCCTATGTGGTGGCATGTTAGAATCACCTGGACCTTGTCAAAAAATATGAACACTCTACTAGAGCAGTGCCTCTGAGCAACCCAGGAGCCCTCAGAATGCTGCTGAGCCTGGCACAGCAATGGTGCAAGGCAGTAGGCATAAAGCCGCCTTGGGTATTTGCTAGGATTCAGATACTTGGCCTCCCTCTCCTAAAATACTTGGAGTCATAGCCCGAGGGTGGGAAAGAGAATCTACATTTTTATTAAAGATTTTAGATGATTTCAGTATGAGTGGCCTCTGGATCTCGTCTTGCTATGTTTTCCAAACATCACATTTTAAAGAAAATGAGTTATTGGGGTAATTCTCTCTGTGTGTGTGTGTGTGTATGTGTGTGTGTGTAATCTATATAAACACCTGTGATCGGTTGAATTTAATTGGACTAAAGCTGGTGTTGATTGCATATGTTTAATGCGATTTTTTTTCATTACTCACTTCCCTAGCACAGCCTTTATGACTGAAAATCAGCATTGAGCCCAACCTTGGCTGTCGATGTTAAGGTTTATTTAAAGGCATATGACAGCTGGAGCTGCTCATTCTTCACTTAAATGGTTCCACATATGGACTTAGGAGTTTAGGGGCAGCATGATAAAGGAGTTCAGGTTGCATGATAAAGGAGAATTCCCGCCAGCTGTCAGTGGGGTTTAAAAACTGAGTCGTTGGCGCTCAACGTCAGCTTGGGCAGATGATGGCACGACCCTCGGCCAGCAGAAGGCTCTCTACCCTGAAAAGAGTCATCAAGGCTTCTGCGAGCTTGGATGGGTCTCCATATGTGAAGTGGGAAAAGTGAACTTGGGCAGAAACAGTCTTTCCTGGCTTAATGAGTGAAGGGAGGAGGCTCCTTAAATCCAACAAAACACAACTGGGGCGCTCTTACTAAAAGGAAGGGAAGGGACGCTGAATGCGTTCAACGTTCGGGCTTTGTATATGACCACTCACCCTCTCAGCCAGGCATTCCTTATGCGGTACACGAGCTATACGACTACGCATGACGGCCATGTGGGAGTCCATAATATAAGTCTTATTCAGGACCCAGGAGTTTGAAGAGCTCCAAACATCAAATTGGAGGCTGTGAGTGCTGGTGGGAAAGTGAAAACACAGCAGCAATACCCTGTTAGAATAGATGAGGAAGCTTCTTTTGCGAAGGGTGACCACAAGGAGAGAGACCTGTGATAGACAGCATTTACCCCTGAGCATCTGCGTGAGTTTCTCCCCAAGGCCACAGTGGATCACTTGAGCTCCATCTGAGCATGTGTTCTCCATCAGTAAACAGCCTGTGGAGGTCTGTGTCTGTCAGGAGACACACACTCAGGATCCCTTCGCCATTTGGGGTACTGAAACCTCAGTAGTCCTTTGAAGAACTGCCTCACTTCTACTCCAGTTTTAATCATTTGGGTGCTGATGTCCCACACCAACTCCAGAGATGAACAAATGAACCAGGCTTCATCCTTCAAGTTAAATATCCCAGGAACAACTTTGCTTTGGAATTCATAGCTGACATCAGCTGAAAGGACATCTTAATGTAAGAGTGAAGCCACCAAAGTGAAATCCTAACTACAAAGAGTTAGCTGAGTGGCCTGGAGTGTGTTAACTCTTCTGGGACAGACAGACTCTGAGATGGCTCCCACAGGACCCCCACCTCCTGGTACTCCATGACTTGTGTAACCTACTCCCCTTGAGTGTGGGCAGAACCTGTGACTGGCTTCTAACCAATAAACATGATGAAGATGATGGAATGATGTCACTTCTATGATAATGTTACATAAAACTGTAATATATCTTGTTTGAAGACTCGTACTCCTTGGCTTGGAATAAGTAAGTGCTGTGTTGGGAAGGTCATGTACACAGGAACCAAGTGTGGTCTCAGTAGGCAACAAGGAACTGAGACCCTGTGAACATTCCAAGAGAAGGACTGCCTCACTGCCACTCCAGTTTTAATGATTTGGGTGCTGGTAAAGGGCTGCTGACAATAACCATATGAGCTCAGAACCAGATCCTTCCCCAGTCGAGCCTCAGATGAGACCACAGCCCTGGACAACACTTTGATTGCAACCTTGTAAGACCCCAAGCAGAAGACCCAGTTAAACTATGTCTGGACTCTTGATCCTTGGAAATGGTAATATAATAAATGTGAGCTTCTGTAAGTTGTGTGTGTGGTAATTTGTTATTCAGCAAGAGATAACTAATGCACCCTCCCAGAACCAGATCAGAAAGAGTCATGCGGTTGAGAGTAAGGTCTTCACTATGATGTCAAGTTGTTGTGAGGCTTAAAAGGAGATACAGTGGTACCTCGAGATACGAGTGCCCTAACATACGAGATTTTTGAGATACAAGCCATCGAACGAGCGATTTTTGCTCTGAAATACGAGCAACAGTTGAGATAGGAGTAATCACACGGATCAGCCGGCTGCACACGACCCACCAGTTTACCGCGACTCGAGTGTCTCATAGTTTCCCACGCCTCAAGGTTACGGAACGAATTAAACTCGTATCTCGAGGTACCACTGTATTATAGGGACATCCCTGGAACACAGCAGGCACTCAGTACATTTCACTTTCCTTCTTCCCATCAGTCAGACCACTGACAAAAGTTGGCAACCTCAGAATGTCATATATATGGGAAATGTTCAAACTGAACCCAGGACCAAGATCATACCAGGAAAAAGCCACGCCGCCTTTGTGAAAGATAACATCATTTTCTATCATACGGCTTTAAGAGGCTGTGCACAAAGCAAAAACCGCTTCATAATCCTGCCATGTAAACCAGCTGGGATTTTCCTTCACATAAATTGGATTTTGATTTATATGCCAATAAATGCCCCCCACAAACCTCATCATTTGGAAGTCCATCCATTTCCGCTGGAACTGCAGATACAGGCCTAGAGGAGCCTCCTAGGGAAACAGGGTCCTCGTTTACCAGCCCCCCATGCTGATGGGGACATGGAAAGGGAGTGAGAAGCAGGAGAAATAGGGTCACATACCGGGACTTTGCAGTGTCAGACTGAGGACTCAGTTTTCTGGGGAATCCAAGAGAGCTTGATCCTTTGCAGGCCTGCATGAAGGTGTGGCTATGGCTGGAGCAGGCAAGGAGTGCGGCTTGAGAACAGGGAGATGGGAAGGGGTTAGTATGACTATTACTGAAAGCTAGGGCATGGAATTTGGGTTTGGAAGCAAGAGAAGGGGATATCAGAGCTGAATCTTTGAAACAGCATTCTAGCTGCAAGTGGAGAATAGGATGGAGAGACAAGACAGGAGGCTGGGAGAGCAGTGTAGGGTACCACTGTTGTTCTTTGATGAGCAATAATGGTGCCCTGGATGGCGATGGCAAGTGTGGATGAAGAGAAGAGGATGAATGTAAGAACTCTTTTTTGGGGGGGAGGCGGGGGGTTTTTGGCAAGATTGGTGACCTGATAGAACTGGGCAGAGAGTACTGCTCAGAATACACTGGTTTCTGACTTAAGTGAGAGGATGGTGGCGGCATGTAGAACTGGAATTGTGGAAGAGAAGTAGCATAGTCAGTAGCCAACCAGAAGGCTCAGAATAGTCCCCAAATTTCCGTGAAGATTAAAAATATTCAAGTCAGGGGGACACAGCCCAATCGGCTACCTGATGCATTATACCGTGCAAAGCCCCTGCCACAGACACTTCTTAGAATCTCCTCTCTGGACCCAGCTACCAATGAGTCACACCATTCCCTGAAAACCTAATCAGGTTCTTTCTATACAAGCCACGATTTCTTTGACTCTTCCCAGCTAAGGGATTAAATTGATTGGGTTGAACGTTTTACTAAACTAAGGAAGCAGTATCTGTACAATTGACAAATGTGTGTTATGTGCTTGGAAGCTTGTCAATTCCATTTTTATTGTCCTCCCTTAATTGAGGCCTGTTTGGAGCATCAAAAGACTCCAGTCATTCTACCCTTCAATTCACCCAGCACACGGCCAATTATCCAACATTCTGAGTTCAAAGGATCATCGTGAGGACTAAATGCCATGATGGGTATAAAGGATTTAGCACAGTTTGGGGTACCAAGGAACACCTCGTATTTCCCTGGTATTGCCAACATTGTCGTTGCTGTCAATAATATAATCATTATAATTATACAGTGAGGGGTTGATCATACCACTCCCTTGCTCAAAAGCTCCCATGATGCCCCACTGCATATAAGAACGAGTCCATATTCAGCCTGGTCATTAGTATATGACATCATCATATCTGTGCAAGTTTAATTGCTTCAGCTCTCTAATATATACCCTATATTTTAACCATACAATTGTAGGTATTTACAACATTTTGCCAAAAAATAGGGAAGGGAATTACACATGAATTAGACATTCTCTGCCTTCATGAAACTAATGCACTATTTATAGATTAAGACACCCCTAGTGAGAATTGAGAAGGAGTTAAATGCTGGGCAATGGACAACTTTAAAACTAACTAGGGATTTGATTCCTGGCCCACATGGTCCCTGATAAGCAGGAGAGAAGTGTCTAGAAAAGTCTTTTCTCCTAGACCCAGGGCATTTTACATTATCATCATTCACTTTGGGGGCTGGGCACTGTTATTTGGCATATATTGTCTAATTTAATGAATCACAATGCTAGGAGGTGTGTATTTTTGTCCCTACTTTATAGAAGAGAAACCCAGGGCTCAGGGAAATTAAGTAACTTGCCTAAAATTACTCCGTGAATAAATGGCAACAGCAAATCAAATATATATATATATATATATATATATTGCTTTCAGAGAGAAAAGGAGAGGAAGAGAGAGAGAGAGAAACATCAGTGTTAAGAAAAAATCATTGACGGGCTGCCTCCTACATGCCCCACTCTGGGGATCAAGCCCACAACCTGGGCATTTTGCCTGACGGGGAATCAAATCATGACCTCCTGGTTCATAGGTCGATGCTCCATCACTGAACCACACCAGCTGGGCAGGTCCATATATGTCTAACTACAAATCTCATACTATTTTCAAGATCACTGGAGTAGCTTTCAGGTTCATATTGTCACTGAAAATCACAAGACACATATGACAGGTTTAGCAGGCATGAGATTTACTACACTTTTAAAGAACGGATAGAGAATAAAGAGCAGAGCAGCGTTTTAGGCTAATTGTATCGGACATTCAGAGCCAATGCTCAACATCCCAATCACCATTCTGGTCTTTTTTTTTTTTTAATTTAAGGAAAAATTTTATTTGGTGTCTTTTTTGTTTTTTAAAGCAATCTAGTTTCAAAACAAGTTGAGGTCCGCAGAGAGAAGAAAGAACATGGAACTTGAACTTCTCCAGCTTGGAAAGGAGGTCATCCCAGGTTCTGGACAGTTCGATGTTTTCTCCAGTGAGTAGATGTGCACCTGCCCCTGCCCCTGCGCCTGCCCCAGGCTGGCCTGGAAGGCCAAGACCTCCCCTTGGGCCTGGCTCAGGCCTGAGCGATGTCCTTAAGTGTTTGCTCACTGAAGTTCCTCGTCCGTGTTGGCTGTCAGCTCCTTGTATCTCTCTGGCTTCCTTTTCCATTTTTATTGTGTAATCCACAATGCACTTCTTCATTGCTTCTTCCTTGTGCGGTAGCTTTCGACCACCTCCCTTCTGCTTCTCAAACCACTTGCAGGAATCTGAGAAAGATATTTTCCACGGGCTTGAGGTCTGCGGTTCTGGATTCCGGCTTCAGCAAACCTCCTTCCGTTTTTTGTTTTTTTTTGGAGCCTCCTCCCTCACCTACCTGGTGCAGATCCCCTCCAACCGGGTGACCTTCCCCCATCTCCAGCTTCTCCACGCGGAGGCCTCACACCTGCTAGATCCATCTCATCTGGCTGGACTGCAGCGCGTCCAGGATGGGACGACGCTGGGCGGAGGGCACAGGAGGGCAGGTCCTACACAAGGACACCGAAGATTAAAGTTAGGTGAGGACTTGTATGCATGCATATAAGCATAACCAATGATGGCAGACACTAGGGGGTTGGGGTTTGCCTGGGAGGGAGGGGGGGCAATGGGGAGATATGTATAAAAATTTAATAAAAATTAATAAAAAGAAAAAAAGAAAGAAAGAAAAAAAAAAACAAGGACACTGGGGCGCGGAGAAAGTCCAGTTCCAGGAGCAAGCCTCGAGGGGACTTGCTGCAGGGCAGAGGCGCGTGCCTGTGCGCGTGCGCGGGCGCCTGTCTGCGCGTGCCTGTGCGCGTGCCTGTGCGCGTGCGCGTGCCTGTGCGCGTGCGCAGTGCTGCCGGTGTCAGGCCCCGCGCGCGCCACTTTCTGGCCGAAGGTCCTCGAGGAGCTGGTCCACCTTCCACATGAGGACTGTTTCCTCAGGGCGACCCCCCACCTCGGAGGTCCCAAAGGATGTGCAAACGACCCCCTGCGCCTGCGCTAGAGCCTGGGCCCGTGTCAGCGGCGGCGCCCTCACTCGGGGCTGCTCGGGGCCTCGCTCCTCCTCTGAGGAGAAGGGGGCGCCCACTTCGTAGCCGGGGCGCGGAGGGCCGCTCGCGGCCGCACTGCCCGTGGTGCCCGTGGTGCCCGTGGACCCGAAGAATCCTGGGTTCCTTCCTGGTCCCCGTGGGAGCTGCACCGCAGGAGGGTCACCCCGCTGAGGCCAGACGCACCGGCTGGGAGGTGAGCACCGCGTCCCAGGCCCGGGGCTACGCACGGGTACAAGGGGCTGCTCTGGGGGCCGGGCCGCCCCGCTCCCCCTGACTGACCCATGGCAGTTCGGGGCCCCTGGCCTGTCCCAGGGAAGGAGATTGGGGCTGGTCTGTCCCCCGGTGTCCCAGGTGAGGCGCCTCTTGCCGGCGGGCGGTGGGCAGGGAAGCGAGCGTCCGGGCCCCACGTGGCCCCGGGCCTCCTCCTCCCGCCACCGGCCAGGCCCAGGGCTCATCCCTGGCATCCGGGTCCCTCAGGCGGGTCGCCATGGGGACGCATCCCGGGAGGCCCCGCCAGGGAAGCAGCTTCCTCCCGGGGTTCATTCAGTGCAGGTGCTCTGCCCGGGCCTGGGAGGCCTCCACGGGCCTTTTAGGGGTTCGGTGATGGGGATAATGCTTTCGTTTAGCTAAGGAGTAAGAGCGAACGTCTCCTCCAGTGGTTCTCAACCTTTTTTTAACGCTGTGACCTTTTAATACAGGTCCTCATGGGGTGGTGACCCCCAATCTTAAAGTTATCTCCGTTGCTACCTCATCACTGTCATTTTGCAACTGTTAATGAATCGTAATGTAAATATCTGTGTTTTCTGATGGTCTCAGGCTCTACAGCAGCGGTTCTCAACGTGTGGGTCGCGACCCCCAGGTTGAAAACCGCTAGCAAGGTCGCCCAAGACCATCGGAAAACAGATATTTACATGATGATTCATTATGAAGTAGCAACGGAAATAATTTTAAGATTGGGGGTCACCACCACAAGAGGAGCTGTCTTAAAAGGTCACACAGCATTAAAAAAAAGGTTGAGAACCAGCCTTGCTCGGGGCTGCCAGACATGCGTCCTGGAGATGCCCCTTGGTTTTGCAGCCTCCCCCGGGGTCAGGGGAGAGCCTGCAGGGTCTCAGGGGGCCAGTCCATCCCACTGGAGCACCCGTCTTTGGAGGCTGGTCTCACGTCCTTGGGCGGAGGTTGGCTTTGGTCACTGGTGGCTTCTGGAGAATTCCATTGGTCTTTTTTGTATTTATATATTTTTATGTCCCCTTCCTGGGTGATCTGTTGGTTCTCTTTCTGGGTCCAGATTAATGAGGGTTTTCTGATCCAACGGTGTCATCCGGAGCAAAACAAGCCTCGAGTTTGCTGCTCAAGCGAGGACTTCAAGTCCTGTGCATCTGGGGATCCCCCGCCGAGTTGTCTGAAAAGTCAACCGTCACAGCTTTAGCTCTGACTGTGTTCTTGGGTAGCACGTTTTCTTCCTGCAAGAGATAAGGAACATGGGAGCTGGTAAGGTTTGGTGGTGAAAACCGGAAGTTGCACCTTTTCTGTACTGCGGTCACTAGTGGATTTTCACCATCGAAGACATGCAGACTCATTCTGCAGGGCGCCCTGGAGAAAGCCCCGGGGGGAGGGGGTGCCGAGTCCCCATTTTAGACCGTCTGTGGGTCACACCAGCATAGGGGAGCTGCAGGATCTCGGGTCCCTCAGCTTGAATGTCTCGCCAGTGACAGAGTACTTGGGGGGAGCATGTTATGCCCCCATCCTTCAGCAGCTGCATCCCGTAAGCTATAGGTTATGTAATAAATAATCCCAACAGCCAAGTGCAGTGTGCTCAGGGACGTGGTTGGGTCAGTGCCAGCATAGAGCCAACCCCGGCAAGAACCTTCATTTATCTCTAATGAATAGATTGCATCCCTTGCATTGATTCCACAGAGTCCAGCTTTTCTCACGTGTCCCTGAGACTGGAAGAAAGACTTACAGTTCCCCTGTTAACCTTCCTTCGGATGATGATGATGATGATTATAACCAACACTTATTAAGACCCTACTATGTGCCAGCCCTGTGCTAAGCTTTTTATCTGCATTCTTTCAGTTAATCTCCACAACCAATAAAATAGGTCCAATTGTTCTCATTCTTGTTCTATAGGTAGGGAAACTAAAGCTTAAATAGAGAGGTTCAGAACTTTCCCTAAGTTACACCTCCAGAAAGTGAAGGTGCCAGGATTTAACCCCAGTACAGTTTAACTCCCCAACTGGTGTTCTTATCTGTCTACAGAAATGGGTATTGGATTCGAAAACAGAGTTCATCCCTTACAGTTAAAATGGTTGTGTGCATGAGTCCTAAATCCAACAGTAACCCAGTTAAAATGGGAATAAAACGCTGATCAAACCAGAAGATTGTTTAATTTGGTCAGCTACTTAACTGGCCAAATTGTAAGTTGACTCATTTCACTTAAAATAATTGAGCTAACAATCATGTGTATTTATGTTATTATCCTTTTTTAAAATATATTTTATTGATTTTTTTTTTTTACAGAGAGAAAGAGAGAGGGATAGGGAGTTAGAAACATCGATCAGCTGCCTCCTGCACACCTCCTACTAGGGATGTGCCCGCAACCAAGGTACATGCCCTTGACCGGAATCGAACCCTGGACTTTTCAATCCACAGGCCAACACTCTATCCGCTAAGCCAAACCAGTCATGGCTATGTTATTATTCTTAGTTACAGTGATTAGCAGCTTTGCTCAGTTTTATCATGTAGAAGTCCTGTTTCTAAAAATTTTCTCTGAGGAACCAGGCTTTGGCAGGTGTTGTGCTGGGGTGAGAGACTGGGAAAGTGGAAGTAAGCCAAGGCGATCGATCGTTTTATCTCAAGAATCGAATAAACTGGAACAAGATCCCTTGCATTGTGAATCTCTCATAGGGGTCAGAAGTGCAAGGATTCCCCATCCTGTCCCGTTTTCCTGCCTGCCCGCTTTGGGTGGGAACACGCAGTTTCCCCAGCACACACCGGGAAATGGTGTTACATTCTTCTCATCTGCATGCTCCTCCTGGTCTCTCTCCTCACAGATTTAGGGCTTTGTCACTCCTCTCCCAGAATCCCATAACCCCATCTGTAGCACAGCAGACATCAACAGTACAGTTACCCCCAGAGGACAGGCATATGGAATTCACTTCGTGTTATGTAGGCCCAGCCTAGCCACTATTGAGTACATCAGCTCAAAGCAGCGATATACAAAGGATACTGGAACAAAAGAAATGGAAGCACACACACACACACACACACACACACAAGCACACCTATAAATGTTTTTGTGTTTCATCCATCAGGATGCCTTTGAACAGATATCATAAACATAAAAAAATGTTTACGGATGGTGAACAGTGCACTTTAATATCTCCTGAATAATTTGTGTTGTCAGGAGCACCCATTGCAATATTTCCTCATTTTTGTCCTCTTCGCTTGCTGCTGACCACTCCAAAAGAAATGAGCTTCCAACTGCATTAATAGCTTTTTCATCTTCCTGCCACTGCTCCCTCTAAATGGCTTGCCGTTATCTATTTATGAAATAAACTGCTGCCTTTCATGTCTCCCAAACTCTGCTCGTGCCTGGCGAGATGAGAGAAACCTAGTATCTCCGAGGGGCTCTCCGGATCCCTGCGTTGCGGGAAGACTCGGTAAGCCTGGCTCTGTGTGGAGATAATGGAAAGGAGATAAGCCCGGACATCTTTTTGTCAGAGAAGGAGCTTCCACGGGCTTCAGTGCGATGTGCTTCAGTTGGCAGGAATTCACCAGTTGGGCGAAGCCTCCGCTGGGTTTGTAATTCTTTCCACCCACTCCCTGTGAGTTTTATAGCCGCCTGTCTCTGTGCGAAGCCCTGTACCAGTAACATGGCAAGTAAGCCAGGGTCTAATAGATGGTTCACATTCCAGCTCTGCCATCTACTAGCTAGGTGACCTCATGCAGTTGTTTTGCCTCTCCGAGTCTCCATCTCCTCCAGACACGGTTGTCATTGAATAATTTTATTAGCCACGCTTCACATTTGGGCAAATGGATCCAGAGAAATTCAGTAGTTTGTTCATATTCACACCTGAATGTGAGTGGAAGGGGCAGGAGTTCAGTCTAGTTTTGTCTGATGGGAAAATATGTGCTCATTCCAACTTGGTCAGCACCGAGAGGGCCAGGCTTTGTCTGTCTGTTTCTGCTCTTATCCCTGGAGGGCACCAGGCCCATAGGAGCTCGCCAAGTATAAGTCTTAATGAGCTTTTACAAAGTGGCAGTCATTGTTTTAGGCATATTTCCTTATTTACAAAAACCATATAAACTGGGCACTGCTATTATCCTCATTTTAAAGGGTGGATGGATGAATGGATCAATTATGTTACTCTTTTCTAGATTAGCCTGAACATAGACATCTCCTAGATTCTCACTAAGAACTAGAGGCCCGGTGCATGGATTCATGCATCTGTGGGGTCCCTTGACCTGGCCTGCAGGGGATCTGGCTGAAACCAGCAGTCCGACATCCCAAGGCATGTAGTAGTGCCCAAAGCAGCAGGTGGCTGGGGAGGAGCCCAAGCTCGGCTGGGCACCACGCCACTCCCGCTCATCCTGGCCCTGTTGCACCTGCCTCCACTACTGGGTAGGCTTGCGGCCGCTCCACTGTGGTCTCCACACACCCATCCTGGGGCAGTCCTGGCACACCCATGACCAAGAAGTGGCCACAGGCACAGGAGAGGCTCACAACGCACAGCTGTGCTCACCAGCCATGAGTCCAGTATCTAGTGCCTGTCAATCAGCTGAGCGTCTCTCCCACTGTGGCAGCACATGGACCACGAGGGGGCAGCTCCTGCATTGAGCGTCTGGCCCCTGGTAGTCACTGCACATCATAGCTACTGGTTGAATGTTCAAACAGCCGCTTAGGCTTTTACATATATACACATACATACATACACACACATATACATACACACACATATACATACACACACATATACATACACACACTAGAGGCCTTTTGCACAAAGATTCATGCAATAGACCTTCCTTCCCCTGGCTCCCGGCACCAGTTTTCCTCTGGCACCCAGGACCCAGGCCTTTGCTCCACAGTGGAGAAGCCAAGACTCAAGGCTAGGCTCCTCTGCTCCAGGTGCAGCGAGGCTTGGCTTCTCTGCTCCAGTCACAATGGGGAAGCCAAACCTCGTCAGTCTTCAGTCTTGGCTTCGGCCAGAGCTTTCAGTCTTCACTCTGTGGCTGCATATGCAAATTAGCCCACCACCATCTTTGTTGGGTTAATTTGCATATTCACTTGCATATTCTTGATTGGTTGTTGGGTGTCATGGAGGTATGGTCAATTTGCATATTTTCTTTTATTAGTGTAGATAGTATATAGGTAGGTAGGTAGATAGGTAGGTAAGTAGATAGATAGATAGATAGATAGATTAGATACCTGATCTCTCCACAGCTTCCTCTAACCCTGAGGATTCTCTTTCAATAAGTTTTGATGGACTCCAACCCTGGAATATGTGTACAGTAGAGTCTAATCAGTAGGGGTCTGATGAAGTTTTTTATAGCTAAGGGTTTGGTTCTCAAACAAAAATTGGGAGCCTAGGCTGATGATCATGAACAGCTGCTGAGAATGAAGCCAGGTCTTGTAATTTGAAATGCACTGGGGAAGGAGAGCAGGTCTTGGAGTGCAACTGACCTAGATATGACTCCTCCTCATAGCTGTCTGATGGGCATGGAGTTATAAAACCTTGCTGAGTGTTAGTTTCCTGAATTGCAAAGCCTGAATAATCATCCTTTTCTTGATAGTTTGTGGTTAAATTAAGCATCACTATATTTATGATGCCTCTGCAATATCTAGAACATGGTAGACATTTAACAAATGATACCTCTGATTATAAAACATTTAGGACACATATGGTACAAAAAAAAGAAACTTTAGAGCAAGGGAGACTTCATGCACTTATTCAGCAAATATTTATTGAGCACTTTGTTCTCAGACCAATAAATGCAACAGTTAACAAAATAAAATTCCCTGCTCTGTGGGGCTTATAGTTAAGTAAGAGTGAAACAGACATCAAAATATATGCATAGCAAATAAATTGTATAGTAAGATAGTGTGTTAGAAAGCAAAATGTGCTTTGGAGAGAATAAAGCATGGTAAGGGGGAACAGATATGCAAGGAGAAGTTAAAATTTTAAGAGGATGGTAATGTTGCATCTCATTGAGATAGAAATATCTGAATGAGACCTTAAGGAAGCAAGGGCTTGTGCCTCCCATATTTGACATTTGATTCCAGCTTTTCACTTCATGTTTTATATGAATTTGGGAAAGCCATCTTATTTCTGAGTCTCCACTTCATGATCTGCAAAATGGAAGTAGTGGCACCCATTTCACAAAGGTATCAGATTTCATAACAATGTGTATTAAGTTTTTGTGTGCATAAGACATTTTTAAGAAAACTGGATAAATAATGGCTAACAATTATTAGGCAATCTATCTACTTACCAGGCCCTTTCCTAGGCTTTTTATATGCAGTATTTTATTTTAATCCTCACCATAGTTCATTGAGGTAGGTGGGATTGTAGTCCCAGTTTACAGATGAGGAAATTTAGGCTCGGGGATTTGAAATGACTTGCCTAACCAACATCACCAAATGTGGAAATGGTATAACCAAGACAAGAATTTGGGTCTGTCAGACTCCTAAATCTACTAACCTCCTTCCTCACTTACTGGCTGTATGACCTTCCACAAATGACTGCCCTAAGCTTTCATTTCTCATTATTTAAAAAATTTGTTTTCCCATCAGATGTCTTGATTAGCATCTTAACTCAATCCAGTATGGGCTGTATCTGGGCTGTCTGATAGGAAAACACGGATGCCTAAACTAAACAAGCACATAAAACAGCATCCTGAAACACTCAACAGATTGATTTCATCTCTAATCCAATTTTGATCAGTGGCAGAGGCTGCCTGGCGCCCTCTACTGGGAAGGATTTTAAGATCACAACTGGTCTGAGCAGGCCCCAGTGCCTTGATTTGTTAGCAATGTCTGGCATAGATAAAGAATTGAGAGGTAAAGGTCTATGTGATGCAAAAGCAAAAGTCACGCCTGTTGGTCCTAAGTGCAAAACCCAGGTATCCTTGCAAAATTAAAACCTGCTGCTTATTTTATTTGGTCAAGGCAGAGAGCAACTTAACTGACCTGAAGCCAGTTACCAACCTTGCTAATGTGAACATGAACTTTGGAGTTATCCTCTCCATTCTTTGGACATTATCTAGTTCTTAACCTCTTCTCATTTATTCAATGTCTTTGGCAACATGGTAAAGGAATAAAACATTGTTTTTAATTACTTTTAAATAAAACATTGTTTTTAACTACTTTTAAATTGAACATAGAAGGTAAACCAAAGGTATTTTCTTGTTCAGAAAGGAATCTGGCTCTCTCTAAGATCACCAAATGAGTGACAGCCCAAGAAAGGCAAAGAAGAGAGTGTTTTTCAAACTGTTGATTGAGGGACCCATGTCCATTTCAACAAGTTCAAAGAACCTCCTGATTTACAATACAGCAGCACATCAAGGAGACCATAAAACAGTATGCCAACCAGAAAATACGCCAAGAAAGCCGACTCCTTTCTAATATAACTTCCAGATGTGACAGGCTGTATTACAGCAGTCGCCTCTTTTTTTGTTGTTAATCCTTACCCAAGGACATTTTTCCATTGATTTTTAGAGAGAGTGGAAAGGAGGAAGAGAGACACATTGATTGGTTGCCTCCCACACACACCCTCCCACACAGTCTGCAAACAAGTGCATGCCCTTGACTAGAATCCAACCTGCGACCCTTCCGTCCATGGGATGTCACTCTACCCACTTAGCCAAACCAGCTAGAGCATAATCACCATAGATGGAGGCCTGGGACACTGGTAAAGTGTAGTAAAGGAAAACCAACAACATCTTTTTAGCCTTGGAGTTCAGTGCAAAGGCTTGATAGTTGCAGACAGACCTGGGTCCAAATCCAGTTTGGACCACTTCCTGCTGCATAACCTGAGAAGAGTCATTTCACCTCTCAGAGCCTCAGATTCTTTATCTTATAAGTGGAAATGGTGACATATCTTCCCCCTTTCATATCGTGAGGATTAAATGAAATAAAGAACGCATAGCACCCAGCAGAATGCCTGAGACACAGTAAGCCCTCTCTTAGTGTGACTTGGCTTACTGTTTTTGAGATGATGGTGAAAAGCATATTTATATTTCCTAATGTGTGTCATGCAGACAAATATTGAAGTGAGTCAGGATCCCCATATTCAATTGGAGAAAGGGAAAGCTGCTAGATCAGAAATACAATCCTCAATCTGTTCTTACTTGCAACTCAGTCTGGTGACTTTTGCCCCACTTCTCTGAGACTCAGTTGGCCCATTTGTCACATAGAAAGGGGTAGCACAGGGTGTAAGACATGGACATAGGTTTCAAGTCCCAGTTCTACCTGTTTTATCTGTGTGACTGAGCTTTGGTTTCCTGGTCTGCAAAGTGCGGATGATGATAACAAGACCAGCTTCCCAGTGACAATTAACAAAATAAGCAATAAAAAATGTGAGCAATATTTATTCTTAGTTTATTTAATAACAATAGGTAGTATATTTGTAATTTTATATTTTAAATTAGAATATTTCTGAGTAGTTTTTTTAAAAAAATTATATCTCATATTTTAACTCGCTTCAAGAAGCCAGTGGCGGCAGCAGCAGGGTAGAAGGTAACCAAATTGTGGTGAACAGTTTGCCCCTGGTATGCCACATGTAGGGAACTGAAAACGGCCTAATTGTTGACCATTGCACAAAGGCTTCCCCTCCCTCAAGCATCCCATTTTCCTCTCTGCTCCAAAAGCAACCAAGATTACTAAAAATGTTTCTAAATGTAAATGTCTCTCTCTCAGTGCTCTGTAGTTCCAACTCTAAGAAAAAGCGAAGCTCCTATATCAGCATTAATTAAACTGCCAGCTAGTAACAGTCCCATTACTCAACCAAATAAATCCAATTCCTATCTGTTCGGCAGGAATCCCAGAGCCACATAAACACAGGCTGGAGTTTTATATAACCTTAAAGAACTGTGGATAGCTTCTGGAGTCTTCCCTCTCCCTACCCATCTTGCAATATCCAGGTCTTCTCTGTGAGTTAATGGGAGAAATAGCTTCCCTCGGCACTTTCCCCATCTGTCTTAATTTTTAAAATTATACTTTTATTAAACCCTTAAGGAAAATGGACTTGCAGAGTTCTCATTAAACAGGGAACTAGGCACTGCATAAAACAGAGAGATGAAATTTTTTTTAAACCTACCCTCACAATTTGCCTTAATGAATTTTCCCTCCGCTGCTATATTACGGAGTGTGCAAATAAATAGAGCACTTTGTGAGTGGTGGATGGGCAAATGGATATTTAAGCAGCCGATAACAGTTCTGGCAGCCTCCAATGGGGATCTTTCTCCCTAGCAGCTCAGTGTATTTGGTGCCTTACGGCGTGTTCTTTTCTCCCTGGAGACTGACTTAGAGCCAGGGTGGGAAGTCAACTCATCCCTGGAACTAGGCTCGGAGGAAGAATCGCTTTGATGCACAGCCTCAGAGGGAGTCTGCTCTCCAGGAGAATACACACTGTTTATTGAGAACTTACTCTTATTAGGCATTTCCTGAGTTCTTTTCGTTCTATCAGTGTTATCAGTTGTGGTAAATTGGGATTCTGGTTCCCACTCTATATCCTCCCTCAACAGAATTGTATATCCGTGCTCTTTGGCTTCTGGGTGCAGTCCACTTCCTTGCTCCATTGGTGCTGAGCTCAGTCATGTGACTTGCCTTGGCCAGGGAAATGTGAGAGAAAGTGATAGTGATACAGTTCAGTTTCAGGAAGCACCACATTTTTCTGATCTCTTGCACTTGTGCCATTATCATAATACTAGAGGCCTGGTGTACAAAATTCATGCACGGGGTGGGGGGATGTCGCTCAGCCCAGCCTGTACCCTCTCCAATCTGGGATCCTTTGAGGGATGTCCGAATGCCCATTTAGGCCTGATTCCACCTG
Organism: Lasiurus borealis; assembly: GCA_004026805.1. Classification (NCBI taxonomy): domain Eukaryota; kingdom Metazoa; phylum Chordata; class Mammalia; order Chiroptera; family Vespertilionidae; genus Lasiurus; species Lasiurus borealis. Next base: position 35,162 of record PVJN01008487.1, on the reverse strand, counting down.
GCAGTTGGACATCCCTATCACAATCCAGGACTGCTGGCTCCCAACTACTCACCTTCCTGACTTCCTAATTGTCTAGAACCACTTTTGCCTGAGTGTAGATTACCTTACACTTCTGCCTGAGTGCAGATTAGACCTGTGAATATATATGATGACTGTCACTCTCTTGGAATCTCTTTTTTTTCCTGATTGGGTGTTTTCTGCTTCCTTATCTTCCAAATTGCTTATTTCATCCTCTGTTTCATCTACTTGATGTTGCTTCCCTGTAACGTAGCCTTCATTTCAGTTATCATATTCCTCATTTCTGACTGGTTCTTTTATGTTTTCAAGCTCCATTTTGTGTTTCCCGTCTCTCTGTTGAAGTTCTTACTGAGATCATTGAGTATCCTTATAACCAGTGTTTTAAACTCTGCTACATCGCTTGTCTCCATTTTGCTTAGTTCTTTTTCTGGAGTTTTGTTGTTCATTCATTTGGGACATTCTTTGTCTCCTCATTTTGGCTGCCTCCTCTGTTTGTTTCTGTGTATTGTGTGGAACTACAACATCTCCCAGTCTTGGTAGAATGGCCTTATGTAGTTGATAGATGTCCTTGTAGGGCCCAGTGATGCAGCCTCCCTGATCACCCAAGCTGGGCACTCCAGGTCCACTGCCCTAAACCGCTCTCCCATCGTGGGTTGTGTGCACCGTCATGTGGCAGTTGAGCCTTAATTGCTGTTGGCACGTCAATGGGAGGGATTTACCCCCTGGCCAATTGGCTATGAGGGCTGGCTGCAACCTCTGCTGTGGCTGCAATGAGGGGGCTGACCCCATAGAACAGGACTCTCACTTCAGCAAGGCTCTGGTATCCAATGAATCTATTCCTTGAGTGTGTCTCTGGTGGAGGTGGTTGGTGTGGTCCAGTGTACTGGCTCTGAGGCCTCCCGGGAGGAGAAGGCCGAGATCAGCTGCCACCTGTGCCCTGCGTGGGGCCACCGGCATGAGCTACATAGCCATCTGCAGATGGCTGTTCCTTGTGCTGGGCTTAGAAGTGCCCAGGGAGGCCAAGCTGCACACTGAGGTCAGCTACCACCTGTGCCAGGCCCAGAGCCACTTAGCAAGAGGTACAGGGCATGCCGAGACCATATGCTGCGTGTTTGGGATCTGTGAACCTTGGTGGGATTTTAGAAAAGTCCACCACAGGGGTTGTTTATGTGGAAAAGCCACTGGAAACAGCGTGCGTGGGCCTGCGAGTTGGGTTGGGTGGGTGAGCGGTGTTGCCAGGTTGATGAAGACTCAGATATGGTGCCCATCTGCTCGCTCTCTGGGGGAGGGCTCAGCAAAGGAACAATGGCTTCTGCCAGCACTTCTGGCTGGGAGAAGGCTGGCCCTTCAGCCCACACCTCCAAGCCAGACAACTCAGTTCCTCCCCATGTGTTCCTAGCACTTTTGGAGCTGCTACCACAGGGCTGGAGCTCAGCCAGTGAATGCAAGTATGTCCAGGTGGGCCCTTTAAGAGGGATGCCTGGGACTCCAGCAGCCCTCCTTCTCACACAGCCACAATGGCCTGTGGTTTCCACCGCAAGAAGTTATGGGCACTTCTCTTCTTGGCACTGGAGTCTTGGGCTGGTGGGCCTGGTGTAGGACTGGGACCTCTCACTCTTCAGAAAGGACCTCTGCAGCTCAGATATCCCTCCCAATTTTTAACTGCCACACATGGGTGTGGGCCCAGTTCATTCTACCAGTCACATCTTGGTTTCTTCTTTACATCCTTCTCTATGGGACTACTTTTCAGCTATATTTCAGCTAGTTCTCAGTGGTGGTTGTTCTACAGTTTAGTTATAATTTTCATGTAGTTGTGGGAGGATGGGAGTACTGTGTTGTGTTTACCTATCCATCTCAAGTGGAAGTCATCCAAATAGTATAAGTGTCAGTATCCCAAAACCTGATGTGACCCTGTTGGGGTCTTAGGCCAAAGTTCACCAAGCCATGAGGTCCACTAGATCAGCAGTCATCAACCTTTCGGACTTCACAGACCACTGGTTGGCGACTGCTGCACTAGATGACCCTGCACATATCCTATAACTGTAGGCCAGTGGTTCTCAACCTTCCTAAGGCTGCGACCCTTGCATACAGTTCCTCATGTGGTGGTGACCCCCAACCATGAAATTTTGCTACTGTTATGCATCATGATGTAAGTATCTGCATTTTCTGATGGTCTTAGGCGAGCCCTGTGAAAGGGTCATTTGACCCCCAAAGGGGTCGCGACCCACAGGTTGAGAACCACTGCTGTAGGCACTGATGTTTTATCTATATACCACTGGCCTTCCCAGGAGGAAGCTGTGGGTGCGTGGCCAGAAAGCCCTGGAGTGGAACCTCAGCAATGCCTTGTACTTGTTAACCTTGAATGAGCTGCGGTACGTCTCAGAGCCTCAGTTTCTTCATCTATACACTGGGACCAGAACAGCACATGTAAAAGTTTATTGACGGGACAAACTAATGGGCTCAGTGGAGAGCTAGATATGGAACAGAGGCAGTATGTAGTGATTTAGCACTTGGCCTCTGGAAAAAAGAACACCCAGGTTCAAAACATAGCCCTGCCACTGACCAGCTGACTGATTTCACAGATTTCCCACTATCTCCCAGCCTTGGTTTCCTCAGCTGTGAACTGGGCTAATATTGTAACTCCATCCTGTGGTCACTCTGGAGATTAATAAAGTGATACAAGAAAAGGAGTAGCAGACTCCCTGGAGCAGAATGAGTGCTCATGAATGGCAACTCTTATTTTGCAACCACAGGGGATGGCTTTGTTATTAAGCTTTTGGGTGGATAACAGAAGGCCAAGATGAGGGCCAGATAATCGATCCCATGACCCTGGAGCTGAGTTATGACAACAAGGCACCCAGAGCTTAAATTCACAACCTCCCTTCCCCCACAGGCCACCAAGCCGATTTCCCTCTGCAGAGACCTGGCAGGCACGTGCACCAGCTCTCAATTCATTCCAGGATCATTCCCCCTAATACCTCCCTGGGGGCTGATTGATAGTGACAGGAGACAACCTATAGCTGTGTGACAGAATGTTTACTACCAGCCCTCTAGGAAATGATTACTTTGAGGTAATTTTGAACCTCCAGACTATGATGCAGTGTTTCATATATTAAACTGCAGCAAACAGTGGGTAACAGTCTCACAAGAAGACCTTGTATTTCACAGCTTACTGGGGAGGCACACAGGGACAAATTGGTTTCAAGGGAAGGCCAGGATTCGAGCTCTTTGCGTCCAGTCTTATTGAAGGAATGGAGAATTAGGCTTCGAGTCTACATGGCAATGCCCATTTTATACCCTGGGACTGTCCTGGGAGAGACCTACACCCAATGCCACTGAGACCCCAGATACCATAATTCATACTACCAAGACTGTAGGACCCAGCCACAGGTGCCTCCAAAAACTGTATGAATTGCTTCCTCTCCCACAGTCATTATCTAAACTTCTTTACAGATCTCTTTCTTTGAATGTTTTCTAAAGTTTAAACATATAAATCAATGGAACAAAATTAAGAACCTAGAAATAGACTCACACACATATATATAATCACCTGACCTATATCAAAAGTTAACAGGAAGCAGAAAGGAAAGGATTTGTTTTCGCATAACTGGTGCTTGGTCAATTTGATATCCATCTGGGGAAAAGATTCATCTTGAACCCTACCTCACAAAATATACAAAAATCAATTCCAGGTAGATTGTTCAACTAAATGTGAAAGGTAAACAAATAAAACATTTAGGCAGAATATGGGGGCATGTCTTCAGGACCTTGGGGTAGGCAAAGATTTTTTAAGTGGGTCAACAAAGTGCTAACTAAAGGGAAATACTCATAAATTGGACTATCACTAAAATCATTGATAGTAAGAAAAAAATGCCGTAAGGGAATGAAAACCAACCAGTATAAGTCAGATATTTGCAAATTCAAAAAGGAATTTTATCCAAAATATAAAACTCCTACAAATCAGTAATAAGACAGGACAAAAGAAAAATTTGCAAAAGACATGAACAGGAAGTTCACAAAAGACATTGTCCAATTGGCCAGTAAATACATGAAAAGAAAGATCCTTAGACATCAGAGAAATGCACTTTAAATCTATAGTGTAATATCTCTCACTGTTACCGTAATAGGCTAAAATTAAAAAGACAGAAAACACCAACTGTTGGAGCAATTGGAATTCTCATATGTTATTGGTGGCAGTATAAATGAGTATAAACACTTTATAAAATGGTTTCACAGCCTTTGCGAAAGCCAACTATGTCCATTATCTTTGATTCATCAATTCTACTCAAACACAAATATATATGTGACCAATAAATATGTACAAGAATATTCATAGCAGTTCTACTTGTAGAGCTAAAAACTGGAAGCAACCCAATTCTCATCAACAGTTGAATGAATCAAGTAACTACGGCATAGTCACACACTGGAATTCTACACTAAAATGAGGATGAATGGACTACAACTACATACAGCAACATGGACGAATCTCACAAAATGTTGAATGAAAGGAGCCAGATGCAAAAGAATACATACTTTATATATTCTTTATGTAATTCCATTTTGTTATATTTCTATTATCCTAATTATATATATATATATATGTATATATATAATATAACTTTATATAATTGTGTTTATATAAAAGTTAAAAAATTAGCAAACCTAACCTGTGCTTTAGAAGTCAAGATACCTGGGGAATACAGAGTGAAAGGGGACTCAATGGGACCTTCAGGGGGAGCTGGTAATGTTTTCTGTCATATTTTAGGTAGTTACAAGAATATGTTGAGTTTGTAAATATTTAACAAGCAGTATATTTATGCTTTGTGTGATTTTCTATATGTGTGTTATTCTACATCCAATGATGCACAACATTAAAATGATGCTGGTTGGCAAAAAAAAAACACACACACAAGAAAACACCAAAAACATAAAAAATACCCGCTAGAGTATTGTGGGGGAAGGGAGAAGAACTTCCATTCTTAAGTGCCAAGCCCGGTGCTGAGTGCCTTTGGCACATCTCTTCTTTCAAGCCTTACCTCAGCACAGGAGTTAAGTTCTGTACCATCCCACGAAGTGAGGATTGCTGAGGAAACTGAGGCACAGAACACATACCCAGGTCTCAGTAGCTCCAAATCCATGCTCCCAGCCTCCATGCGTGGCCCATAGGGTGCGGAGGCTGCTTACTACGTGGGAGCAGCTGGTACTCCAGGACCCTCTGTCTTGGGGACCTCCCGGCAGAGATGTGGGGGCCACTGCTGGTGAGAGAAGGCTGGGCCTCTCCAGCCGAGCACGTTGCCCTCCCGCTCAGCATCTGGGCCTTTCAATTGGCCTGGCCCGCTTCACAGCAAGGGAAACGTTTACAGTGTTAACAAGGCAAACTGTTAATTAAGACAGCGGCGCCTTCAGGGGATTTTAATTTGGGGTAGGCACCAACTAGGATAAAGAAGATATTCAAACCCTTGAAATTGTGCAGATTCAACACCCAACTGGCTACCATGCAGAATTCAATTACGATGACTCCTGCTTTCTAATTGTGACTTCCAAATGCTTTACAAACAAGGCCTTTGCTGCCTCAGACAGGGTCAGAGTCTGCGCTTTGGGTGCTAATAACAAGAAAGGCAGGAGAGCTGAGGCAATGAAGGAGTGGTGATGAGGTTAATCTGCCCTGGTTCAAATCCTGGCTCCCCCACTTACTGGCTATGATAATTTACTCCGCCTTTCTGAGTCTTAGTTTCCTCCTCTAAAAATTAAAGACCATGGGGTTTTTGAGATTATTAAATTAGAATATATGTGTGTAATGCCGGGTCCCAACCTTATTTTTACGATTCTTTTTTTGTTATAATTATTGAATCTTTTCAGCAATTCTACTACTGTTTTCAGGGTTGTTTTTTTAGGGGAAAAAACTGAGGTCTTGGGACTTGAAGTTCATTTAAGGTCGCACTGCTCATAAACGATGGAACAGGATCCAAACACAGAGTCCAGTCTAAGTCTAGAGCCTGTTTGCTCAGCTCAGAAATTATGAATCATTTGATGCGTGTAAATCACAGAACCCAGTTCAGGGCACGCAGCCTGTGCTCACTCGATTCCAGAAGCCTCTCTGAGCCAGACTTGGACATCTGGACTCTTTCCTGTACGTAATAGGGATTTTTTTCCCCAGAGAAATTGGATCAGAGGTCCAAATGGTCACATGTATGATTTGGGGAGATAATTCTGTCACCCATGCAGGGCCAGAACAAGGTTGAGGTAAGTGAGGCACACAATTTAAATGTAAAAAAACGGTAATCAAGACAAATAAAAACAAGTCGGTATTACTGCTAATTCCGTTTGCCTCAGGCTCCAGTGTGGCTCAGCAACGCACTATTAAATACAGTAAATGCTTTTTAGCAGTAATTAAAAAATACATATGGCGCCCTAACTGGTTTGGCTCACTGGATAGAGCGTTGGCCTATGGACTGAGGGATCCTGGGTTCGATTCCAATCAAGGGCATGTACCTTGATTGCAGGCACATTCCCAGTAGGGGGTGTGCAGGAGGCAGCTGATCAATGTTTCTCTCTCATTGATATTTCTGACTCTCTGTCCCTCTCTCTTCCTCTCTGTGAAAATCAACAAAACATATTAAAAAATACATATGGCATTAAAATATGATTGTTCTTGCTCAGCCAGCATGGCTCAGTGGTTGAATTATGAACCAGGAGGTCACAGTGTGATTCCCAGTCAGGATTGCAGGGCCAATCCCCAATAGGGGGCGTGCAACCGATGTTTCTCATTATTGATAGTTCTCTCTCTCTCCCTCTCCATTCCTCTCTGAAATCAATAAAAATATATGATTGTTCTTTATTGCTGAGTTTTTCGGTGCCCCCTTAACTCTGTGCCCGGGTGTTGGCCCTTCTGCCATGATATTTATTCATATTTCTTCAGGGTGAAACCTTGTCCAAGTCTCTGGTTTTGCATTTGTGAAATGGAAATTATTGCCTGTCTCTCAGAGCTGCAGTGAGTGCTAGCAGAGATCCTGCAGGTAGAAGCCTTGCTCTGTGAATGATGAGTCATGTGACTTATAGGAGATGTTGTCTGTTCTCATGCAGCAAGGTCACCCCACAATGCCCTTGACAGATCCAAGTGGCATTCAGGATTTTCTTTCTAAATCTGGATCCTTGGCCACACTCTTCTCCATCCTATTCTCACCTCCACTACCTTCTGACCCCACTGCTTGCCCCGTAAAGACAGTCAGAGGGTAGCTTATTCCTAAAAAATTCCAGGATCATAAAATCCTCCCAGAATTCACTATAAAATGGTCTTTTGGCAAAATCCATTCTGAACCAGGTACTTGAAACACAAACACTGCTCCTTCCTCTGGTCTTGAGAAACCACGCATTGTTTTTTGAAGCCTGGAGCGGGCTAAAATATTCTTTCTCTCGGGGGAAATGAAACTCGGCCTCGTACACTGCATTTGGGACTGTTTCCAACCCCAAAGTCAGGATATTTGCTATTCTGATTGTATAAGCCCGAGTCGGGTACACATGCTGGGCTTCTGAATCTATTTACAAGGAAATCAGCATAATGTACAGTTAATATTCAGAATGTGATTAATCTAAAAGCCCCACTCCATATTCCAATTACATCCACGGCCCCCCCCATGTGGGCTGGATTTTGCTTAAATGCATGTGGAGTCAGTTGGAGCACCAGATTTATGGAGGCTGCCAAAAGTCTGGCACTCCAACGGTAATAAGTTGTATTCCTATTATGTAGTAAGCAATAAAAAATCTTATATTTATTCTGTTGGATTTTGAGAAACTCTTGGAAAGATTCTAGGCTGCTGGAACACAGTGACATATTTCACAAACAAATGTCCCCACTGCGGTGTGGCTGTTTAGAGGAGCCGAAGCCATCTTAGACACCCTGTGCTCAGCTCTGGAGGAGGTCAGCCATGGCTGAGAGCTTCTTACTACCCTGAGCTGGGTACCTGGTTCTGTCCTGCTGGAAAGGCACAGGCTGTGTGACCTTGGGCAAGACCCTCAGACCTCTCTGAGTTTCTTTTTCTGCATCTGGAAAATGGCAACAGCCATAGCAACGTCAGAGGTTTGCTGCAAGAATTAAATGAGCCCCGGCTGGTGTGGCTCAGTTGATTGGACATCATCCGGTGCACCAAAGGGTTGCCGGTTCAATTCCCAGTCAGGGGACATGCCTGGGTTGCGGGCTCGATTCCTGGGGTGAGGGGTGGGAGTGAGGGTCAGAGCAGGCAGCTGATCGATGTTACGCTCTCACATCCATGTTTTGCTCACGCATGCGCTCTCTCTCTCTCTCTCTAAAAATCAACTTTTAAAATATTTTTTAAAAGACAAAAAGAATAAAATGAAATAATGAGCCTGCATGTGTCTAGGCCAGTGGTTGGCAAACTCATTAGTCAGCAGAGCCAAATATCAACAGGACAACGATGGAAATTTCTTTGGAGAGCCAAATTTTTTAAACTTAAACTTCTTCTAACGCCACTTCTTCAAAATAGACTCGCCCAGGCCGGGGTATTTTGTGGAATAGCCACATTCAAGGGGCCAAAGAGCTGCATGTGCCTCACGAGCCACAGTTTGCTGACCATGGGTCTAGGCCAGTGCCTGGCACATAGTAAGCATATGAAAGATAATTTAAAAAATATTTTTAAAAGAGGAAATGGAATTCAAAATGAAAAATGGATCTAAGTTAATTTTTTCAACTCATGCAGGCATTATTAGAACAGCGTGTCCTCGAAATCTGGTAACAATACCACTGAGGGGACGGAGGGGATGATTTTTGATGCTACATGGGTAGTGATTTTTTAAAGTTGTACACTTAATTTTAAGGTGTCTGGAGGAGAAAAACAAACATATCAACCCCTTGATTTCATGAATAGTATTGCTGGGGCCACAGCTATAGAGAGCTGACTATTAGAACAAGTCTTTTAAAAATATATATATTCTAACTAAAGATAGGGTAGGAATTTTGAAAGTGATACTAAAATAACTGGGGTTTGGGAAGCATTGTTCTGGAAAGAGGAAAAATAGTGACATGAATACATTTCAGGAACTGTGACGGGTAAGAGTGAGTCATCCAGGGTTATTCAGAATTTAATATTCAGCTGGTTTCCACTGCCCATTTCCACATCCCCACCCCCTTTTCAAGGAAAAGACATCTGTAAGCAAGGCACTGAAAACGGCACCATTAGAGAGAGAAATGCGAATGTTCTCACATTTATTTCTTAAGGAAATAATTTGCCAGCTTGAGTGTTTCACCAGAGTTCAGATTAGTTCCCAGCATCCCTGCTAACTGATGGCCACCCAGCACCACCGCACTGCAGGGGTGAACTGCAGGTCTCCAGCACCGTGGCATGGTTGAATTTAAAGCACCCTGGTGCCGGGACCGGTTTGGCTCAGTGGATAGAGCGTCGGCCTGCGGACTGAGGGGTCCCGGTTTGATTCCGGTCAGGGGCACGTACATTGGTTGCAGGCACATCCCCAGTGGGGGGCGTGCAGGAGGCGGCTGATGGATGTCTCTTTTTCATCGATGTTTCTGACTTTCTATCCCTCTCCCTTCCTCTCTGTGAAAAATCAATAAAATGTTTAAAAGCTGACAACCTGAACCCAGGGTGGAAAAAGAAAGGAGAGCTGGCTCCAGCACTTTCTGCCAGCGTGCCCACAGCTCGAGAGCTGCGAAGGCCATTGTCATCTGCTGTCTTCATTCCGAGTTCCTGCTCCCTGGAAGAGAGCCATTTCAGGCTGGAAACTGCAGAAAGACGAGCTTCGGGGGCAGCAAGCATGGGGTTTGGTTCGATGGGCTGCATCTATTTTTACAGAAATTTCTGACGTTTTCTCATGTGCGTGGAAAGAGGAGAAGCTCTTTTCCTTTGGCAAATGCTGAGGAGCTGAAGGCTTTTCAGATTATCAGGGGCTGAGGTTCTCACTCAGAAACTGTTGGTAAGATTCAAGGGTCTGTGGACAACCTGAAGTGACAGGCAAATCAGTGTGTGTAGGTGTCTGTGTGCAGGCACTTGAACATTTCTCTGGGAGAAAGACCTTGGCTTTTATTAGATTGTCATGGGCTGGTTCCGGTTTTATCAGCTGTTTGGAGCTTCAGTGTTATGGCATCTTAATACTAAAGTCAAGAGGCGGGAAAAGCGTTCACCAGTTGAAAGTGGAAAAGGTGGTTCGGGTGAGGCTGGAATAGAGAAGGAGGTTTAAGAAGTATTCGTGAGGTCTGGCAGTGTTGGCTCAGTTGGTTGGGTGTCGTCCCATGGACCGAAAGGTGGTCGGTTCATTTCCTGGTCGGGTCATATACCCGGGTTGCGGGCTCGATCCCTGGTAGTGGGTAGATAGGAGGCGGCCAAATTTGCTTTCACTTCAATGTTTCTCTCTCTCCTTTTCCATTCCTCCATCTTTAAGCTTCAATACAAAACATTTTGCAAAAAAAAAAGTAATATTTAAGTGGACTATGAATCCCCTTCACAGTATTGGTAAATTATAATAAATGAACATGAGTCATTTTGAAATTATCCCTGGGGTAGTTAGACTGTACTTTTGATCTCCACAGCTCTCTGGACTGAGCCATATGGATCCCTGCATTATAGCATCACAGAGGCTCTTCTCTCCTGATCTCATCTCTTCAACCAGATGCTAATCCCTAGAAGGTAGGAACTCTGGCTAATTACACATCACACCCTCCCTCGCTGGCATTTGGTGAACACTTGCTGGGGGAATAACTGCCTGTCTTTTTTCTCTTCACCGGTCAAAAAAGCGTGAGTTGCAGCAAGACAGATGTGGACTCAAAGGTTTTTTTGGGCAAGTTCCTTAGCTACTCCCACCCTCAGTTTACCATCTGAAAAATGGGTGTGAACGTCCCTTGTTTATATGGTTCTTGGATGATTAAATGAGTGGAGGATTTCATGTGCTTATAACTGTTCCTAACATATCCGGGGCATGCAGCCAATCGTGGTTATTGCTCCAAAAGCCCATTTGTTTGAAAGACTGACCCTGCTTAATTGTTTAAAAGTCATTTAGGGTCAGCATCATAAATCTCAAATGACCACTAATTTTAATATTATTTCATCAAATAAAGATTTGACGAGAGCCTTCTACATGCATGCTGAGCGGCCGCAATGATGCATTGCTTGCCTTCATAGGTCTCATGGAGGCAAAGGGGAGGGGTCGGTGCACTTTACAAGCTCAGTGCATGTTATTACTAAGAGGAAGAGGAAGATGCCATGAGCACTCACCTAAGACAGAGGAGGCTTTCCAGATGAAAAGACATGAGAGAAGAGGACCTACGAAAAGAGTTGGAGAGTTAGCTAGAGAAAGAGGCTTGTAGGTGAGAGAATGCCACGTGAGAAACCCCGAGGCAAGGAAGAGCTTGGTGAATTGAAGGAACCAACAAGACAGGAGGGGGATAAACAAGGAATTCTTCAGGATGGCCTGGCCTAGGTCTCACACTGTAGCGTCTCCTACCTGTTCTGCACAGTACCCTTGTCTTGTCCATTCTCCTCACAGCAATCAGAGAGAGCACTGAAAAAAATAACTTGAACCCTGCTGCTCCCCTTTGTGGCTCCCTGCTGCCAGCAGGATAAAATCCCAAGTTCCTTTTCCTACCCAATGCTCTGCTGACCACATTTGTGACCTCAGGCCACACCAGGCTTCCCTGCGTTTCACCACGCACTGCATCCTTTTTCTTCCTCATTTGGGCCCTGCTTATTCCTACCCCAGGGCCTTTGCACCTGCTCTTCCATGTGCCTGGCATGCTTTTCCTCCAGGCCCTGGCCTGGCTGTCTCCCTCTCTCCATTCATATCTCGCTCTGCTGTCTCCTCAGACAGGTCTTCTCTGGTTAGTTGAGGAAGATACCACTGTTGCTGTGTGCCACATCACCCTAGCTCCATTCAGGTGCTTATTTCCTTGGTTTTCCTGCTTATTTTTTTTATATTTATATTATAATTCAAGCTCAGTGGGGGCAGGGACTGTGTTTGATTCATCACTGAGGTTCTTCAGCCTCACAGTGAGTGTGTCACCTGTGGTAGAGTCTCAGGTAAATGTCACCTCCCATGCCTTTTCCCTGCAATGCTTCTCCCAACAAACTCACTTCTGCTTTCATACTAGCGACTCACCCTGTATAATCACACTTCCATAACAACAAATGTAGGTACACAGTGCTGGTCCATTATGTTGAGCACCCAACATAATGAAGAAAAGCACGCGCTCCAGGGGCAGCCTGTATTGGATTTCATTCTAGGCTCTGTCTGAACTTGGGCAGATCTGTTCACCTCTCTAAGCCTGAGTCCTTCCCTTAAGAAAGTGGGACCCATAACAATACCTGCTCTACAAAGTGCTAGGGAGGAAAAGATGAGATGATTCAAAGTGCTCTGCAGAGATGGACAAAATTAAGGGGCAAGCCAGGCAGGCAGTGGCTGCCAAAGCACCCTTGAACTAGAGAACCCATAGAGTCTCAGGTAGACTGTCAGGCTCCCTAAGGGCCTGAATGACTGAGCTGAGGTGGGGGTGGTAGCTATTTAATTGGTAGCCCCCACTCCCACAGATCAGTCTCTTTCTTTGAAAGGAAGAGATGACTAGTTTGTATCCAGAGGGGTAACTTTTCATCCCAGGATTCAATGGTGAGAAGCAGAGCAGAGGCATAAAGTCGGTGGCTGTTGCTCAGTAGGCAGCCGCCACCACATTCTCACAATGGAAACACCGGCTGTCGGGATCAGACCTCATCTAACAGTGGAGTATAGCTCTTCTCCCAGCTCTGCAGTCACTGCGCTTCTCCAGCAGCATCAGGGCATCGAGGTATTTGCCCCAGTTGCCATGGAAAACTTGATTTCAAATCCAGAAAATCCCCGACTAATTGTAAGGTCCAGGCATTAGAGATTCTGATTAATTGAATTTTCCAGGCAATTGAGTGCTAATCAGAAAATCACTTGCACTTTAGCTGCTCTGCTGGCTGTATTTCAGGAAGTTTGCTCTTACTCTGAACTCTGGCTCTGTCACTGAGGAACTTGTAGCCTTGGGCAAGTTACTTAATGTCTTAGTTGTCTGTTATCACATAAAAAAATTACCTCAAATTTAGAGGCTTAAAATAACACCCGGTATCTCCCTGTTCCTATGGGTTCCCTGGTCCTGGCAGAGCTTAGCTGGTCTTCTCAATACCGCATCGAGGTGCCTGTGGACTCTCTTCTGGGGCTCTTTCCCCGCTCTCATGGCTGCGGGCAGAATTCAGGTCCTCGCAGTTGTGACTGAGGTTCCCATTGTCTTGGTGGTTGTCAACTGGGCTGCTCCCAGAGGACGTCTGCGGCTCTTTACTGTGTGACCTCTCACCTCATGTTAATTTCTGTAACATTCCCTTGGTTAGTGTCCACCATGACCCTCTGAAGGGCAATTATTCCTCCTGCTGAACAGATGAGGAAGCGGGCTAAACGAGGTGTTGTGGTTGGTACAAGGATATCTATCTAGCAACTGGCAGAGGCCCGATCAAAGTCAAGTTGGTCTGGCTTCAAAGCCTATGTGTAGAACCACCACATAATGTGGCTTTCTGTGGCCCATGCCTTATTAAAAGTTGGTTTTTATTTTGGAGTATATTTCTTACACACAGGAGAGAAAGGTTCTTAGGAAAAGGAACCACATCTTCATTATGTGTGTCCGAGGTCCATAATATAAGTTCTGGCACATTATGGGCAACTAGAGATGTTTGTTAAATGGATGGATAATAGTTGGTGAGTGCCAGATGTATGTATGGATGGATGGATGGATGGATGGAAGGATAGGTGAGATGGGTGACTGGATAGAAGATGATGGATAGATGTTATGAGGGATGGTGGAGGTGGTTAACAGGTAAGTGAATGGATGGATAGATGGATGAATAGATGGATGGATAGGTTGGATGGAAGAGATGGATGATTGGGATGGTGGATTGGGTGGGTAGTGAGTGAATGGATGATGGATAGATGGACGACTGTGGTTAGTGAAAGGGTATGGTGGATACCCACGTTTGAAAGGGTGTGGGTGTGTGGAAAAATGGAGAATAGGTTGGGTATTATGTGTCATATAGACTGAGTGGTGGGTAGAGGGATGAGTGTGTAGCTGGATTGGTGGGGAGTGGGGGTGGGCGTGCCATAGGTAGGCAGAAACAGAAGATAACTTCTTTCCCATCTAATAGTCATATCTCCCTATACATCTTCTTCTTTCCCTCTGCAATCATCTTAGACTGTATATATCATTTATCTACAAGATCCAGGTTGGCCTAAACCCATCATTGAATTGATCTCCATAAAAGTATATTCAAATTTAAGAATTCATAAATTGCAGGATGTCACGGGGTTTGGCAGATACCTTTATCTCTAGAATGGAGTGAGCTGAATGGCTGCTTGATAGATGGACAGCACCAGATCCCCTAGGATAAATCCCCTGCCAGTGCAGCCCAGAGCCCTGGTGCTAAGGTTGCTTCAGCTCCTACCTGCAGATGAGAGGAGCTTTGCTTTTTCAAGAGCTGATGGAACCTCGCTGACAGAAGAACCGTGCGTGGCCCTCCCAATACCAGGGGTGGGTCACCAGGTCCTGTGGCATCAACTAGAGCATTCTCTGCCACCCCACTCCATTCCGGAGTCGTGTTCTGTACTTGGATATCATTTAGGAAGTGTGCAGTAACAATAACAGTGTAATGAGGATAGAGGTGAGCCATCTAGTCCCTTTACTGAGGTCACAGCTCCTACCAGGTAGCCCACTCCAGTAACTGCACCTCCCTGGACCCTCCCAATCAAGAGGTGGCCGTTAGTCAGTTTTACCACCTCACAGACAACCCCAGAAATCTCAGTGACTATAGGAGCAAACATGTGGTTCTGCTCACAGGGCTGTAGTCACTTAGGCACTATTGGGCTCCGATGATCTTGACCCGGGCTGCCAGCTGGGTTCAGATCTCCATGAGTGTCCTCCTTCTGAGGCGAACAGACTCCCGGAGCACATCTTCTCGTGGCAGGTGACAGAAACACAGGCACATCTCTAGTCTCGGCTCCCATCACTTGCCGCTTCACATTCTCTTGACCTCAAGTCACCGGGCCGAGCCCTCAAATGCCGCAGGGATGCTCATACTTTCTGTTTTACCAGGAGGCACTCTGGATCATATGGCTTAGGACGAGAGATGCTGAAACCATCCTCTGGGCTGTTCCAAGATGGTGTAGCCCTGACATCCTGTGTTGGCTTTCCAATGCCCCCGTCACACATTGGTAAATAGTGCATGTGTGTGCAATTTTAACAGCTATTTTATTAAGTATGTTTTAGTGTCATTCATTTTTTTTATTCAACTCTCCTCAAATTACCCAGTTTGAGGTTATCAGCTGTTTCTTGAAGAACTCACTTAATTCATTGTGCATTTGAGTCTGTGCTCTCTGAGGCCCAGCTTGGAATGGATAAAACAAAAATAATGCCCTCTTCTTGCTGAGCTCACACTCTCTGCGATGGGCTAACTTATCTCTCTGTGCATCATCTAATAAAATGGTCACAACCATCTTTGGTGGGGCTTCTATTACCAGTTCAATATAAAGAAATTAAAGCTCAAAGCAGTCAAGTGACTTAATCCAAAGTACTAGTAACACCGAGTGTTTGGAGGCGAAAGAAGCAGGATTCGACCTCAGGTCTACTGACTGCACAATCTCTTAATGACTGGACTCGGTAGCTTCATGGTGTAGAAAAACAAATGCTTTGCAAATATAGGCTCATTTTATCATCAGCTGAGCAATAGTTCAGTTTATTGCCCATTTTATAGATGAGACAACTAAGTATCAGGGAGTAGAGTCCAACTTCCCATAGTACTATAGTGGAAATACAAATCCAGTTCTACCCATCCCCAAAACGTGTTTGTTTCTAACACACCTCACTGCCAATCAAATCTACTCTCTAAACAAGAGAAATTCTGGCCAGCTCTGACCACAGCCCACTAAACAGAGGTCAGCCCCTCCACTTTCTGCTTCGTCTCTCCCCTAATAACCTGGCCCCGCTCCAGGCCCAGGCAATCTTTCCACTCCCCTATCAACGGCTTTTCAAGGCCGTCTGTCAACCATGCTTTACAGCCCATTCGATGAAGAGCAAATCTGTATTGATTTCAGAACAACTCAAGCTGTAAATTACAGGTCATGATGGGCTTGGTCACCCTGAGATGATAATGTATTGACTGTCCTAGGGGTCTGAATCTAATTATTGCCCCAGGAAACCCAAAGGCAGAGTGGCCCGATGCCTATGTAAAAAGGAACTATTAATTTGTCCAAGAATTACCTGCAAAAATGCATCCCGCATCATTTAGAGCTGACTCCGGTCTTTGACAGGTCAAAGTCTAGCGGCTTACTTTGACCATCAAATTAAGTATGAGGACTGACCTTGGACCATTTATGTTAATAGTGGTAATAATAACAATGACAACAATAACTAATAGCCACTGACCACTTTGCATGCGCTATTTCATTGAGAGCCGCACAGTAGCCCTGCTACTTAATAGCTGTGTGATTCCGGGCAAGTTACTTAGCTCCTCTGACCTGTTTTCTCATCTAAAAAACAATGGATAATAGCAACACCTCCCTCAGCATGTTGAGGGAAAGGTTAAATAAAGTAACTTATATAAATTGTTAAGATCAGGAGTTAGGCGTATACTTACCCTTGTTATTCGTGAAGAAATAAAAGCCCGGAGCTATTAAGAGACTAGCTCAAGGTCACATAGCTAGCACAGGGTTTTGTCTGGATCATGGGGCACTGTTTTTAAAATATTTAATTGCCAGCTTTAGAAAATGGAGGCTAAAGCTTGTTTCTCTTGAACATTTGAAAAACTGGCAGCACCGGGCCTGCATTTCTTTCTACCACATTTCACTGCTAAGCAAGTCTCTTCTCTAGGTCAGTGCCAAAGCCTGGCCCAGTTCATTGAGCAAAACCCTGGCCACAGTTCATTGAGGTTGTCTGTAACGTGCTCGCTCAACTGCCTGAACGCCTGGCATCAGCTTATGCTGACCAGCAGCCGTTTCGGTGACTTGGGGATCTGTTCCTGGTTAACCCCAGTCCTCACCATTCCCTGTTGCCCTGCCCTTGCCCCATTTCTCTCATTCACCATGCCTCTCTGTCCCCTGTAGGCATGTGAGATTGTGGGGTAGATGAGCACACTCAGGTCTCATATCAAATCCCTGAGGGGTATACGATGATCATTCCCAGTTTATAGACACAGAAACAAGTTCAAGGAGACAGTGACTTGCCCAAGGTCACACAGTCAGCAAGTGTCAGAACAAGGTTTCAAACACAAGCCTACATACTCCCAGAGCCAACCTTCTTTGTCCTTTGTGGAGGTTCCTTCCCAGGCTCACAGGCTAAGTGAACATCCGCAAGCAGAGACAAGAAGGGAAAATCAGTGTCCATCTCACACTGGGAAGGAATACAAAAGGAGAGAGTGCTCAAGTCTGCTTTCAGATCTCACAGGCTCTCCGGCAATGACTTCTCAGAGAACAAAGGGCTGTTTCCAAAGGCTGATGGCTCAGACAGTGCAAGGCCCTTATCGGCAGGAGCACAGAGCTTAACATTCGTCCCTGTTCTGTGGCCAGCGTCAAAGGCTTGCACATTCAGTTTGCTGTGTTGTGTGTTTTGTGTGTTTTTATTTTTTCATTCTTCAGAACTCATAGGAAAGCAAGAGGCAGGGAGGGCTATGGCTGACAGCGGCCCCACACCCGGTGGGTGGCAGTGCCAAGGCCCCACTGTCCTGTCAGCCCCGGTGAAGAGAGAGCTCCCTCCTCCCCCAGATAAAGCAGCCAGGGAGGAAGATTTCATTTTCTCTCCTCTGGAAGCTGACAGCTTGGACAGTAGCTTCCAAGGAACAAACTTTATTCTCATGAAGACAGGCCCGAGCTTTAAATGATCTCATGAATATTTATAGTTTTTCTTCCTGCGTCTGCCTCAGCCTCACTGCCTGTGGATGCCTCATGATTACTCTGCAGAAGCAGCGTGTCTGTACTCTGGGATGCCACCAGGTGGCGGTGTTGTCTGCTGAATGACGACGATGGTACATCTACATTAGCTCTGTAGTGTATGGAGTGTACTAAGGGCTTTAGATAGTTTAATTCAGTGGTGGGCAAACAGTGGCTTGCGAGCCACATGTGGCTCTTGGGACCCTTGAGTGTGGCTCTTGCACAAAATACCATGGGCGGGCGTGCACGTACAGTGCGTTTGAAACTTCGTGGCCCATGCACAGAAGTCAGTTTTTGGCCTGAGAGAATCTATTTTGAAGAAGTGGAGTTAGAACCACTCGAGGGGCCAAAGAGCCGCTTGTGCCTCACAAGCCACGGTTTGGTGCCCACTGGTTTAACTGATTTAATCCTCACAATGGCCCCAAGAAGCAGGGAGTGAGGAGCAGAGAGACGAAGTTGCTTACCCAAGGTCACACAGCTACAAAGTACTGGTGACAAGATTCAAATCCATACATCAGGGGCAGATTTCTGAAGCATAATGTCAGTGTAAAGACCAAGTGTCCCTGCCTGGGAAGGCTATGATTAATTCTTTTCTGAAATTATGTCCTTTATGATTATTTATGTGATAAGATAGTCTTCTTTTAGGAAATTATAGGACAATGGATTTGTATATGTTGTTGTTTGCCCTTAATCAAAATTTAAAAATTTTGCTATCTTGTTTCTGACTCTGCCCTGCCTCCGCACATACCAATATTGCTACAGGCTCCAAAAATCCAAGATTTAGGACCATGTCTCCTGACGACCAACCTACTGATTCAACAAGAATTGTTTTGGCAACATTATAGCCCTAGTAATGATTTGCCCCATTCCAAAAAAAATCTCAAGTGTATATTGAACACTTAGTATTCATCTTTTATTTCAATAACAAGTACTTAGGGCTGATGGTAGTGCTGGAAATACAGTATCAATTGAAAGAGGCATAGTCATTTCCTAAGGAGCCTGTGGTGGAGATGAGAATCAGATACATGCACACACACACACATGTGAATGTATGAGCTATGAAGGAGAAGTAC
Organism: Lasiurus borealis; assembly: GCA_004026805.1. Classification (NCBI taxonomy): domain Eukaryota; kingdom Metazoa; phylum Chordata; class Mammalia; order Chiroptera; family Vespertilionidae; genus Lasiurus; species Lasiurus borealis. The sequence goes on along the minus strand of PVJN01008487.1, from coordinate 16,137 downwards.
TTAGGTGCTGTGAGAGATGTCGGGGCAGACTTCCCCCAAAGAAGCCACTCATGAGCTGAGATCTAAAGGATGAACAGGCATCAGTTGATAGGAGAGATCCTGGAGAATATTCTAGGCAGAGGGAAGAGCATGAGCAAAGGCCCTGTGGCCCAAGGGAGAATGATGGGCATGAGGTGAGCAAGAAAACTAGTGAGGCCAGAGCAGAATGAGTGGAGAGGACAGAGCATCAAGTCTGGGTAAGAGGCAGATGGAGGCCAGGACTTGTCGTAAGGGGCTTCCCAGGGGTGATCTCTCTATCCCAGAGCTTGTATCCTGATACTTCGTGTAAGAATTGATTCTTTTCCATTACAGGGGGTCGTCTTCTTTAATGATTTGGCTTTTGGTTCAAATAGTGGTCCTAGTCGATATGACTGTCTAGTTGGTACCGTTCAATGGACTGGTAAATGGAGCACCGGGGAATTGTTGGAGGATTTTCAACCCCTGGCATGGAGGAGAGGGTCTAGACATCATTTCTGTTTTGAAAGATTCCCTTGACTGCAGAGTGGGTAAGAGGTCAGAGGGGTTTCAGTAGGTTGGGGAGACAGACGAGGAATCGGTGCCCGTGTGCAGGGTCAGGTGAGCAGGTGGGCAGGCTCGATCCCATTGGCAAGGGTCTGACCAACCTGTGCCATTTTAAGTAGGAAGATCAATGTGTCCAGACTGCAAGGACTTTAGCCCTGAAAGTCTCAAATCAGGGGACTCCTCTGTCACAGGCAAACCGGGACTGTCGGTCATCCTAATTTCCAGACCGGGTCTCGTCAGTCGGGGTACCCCATGCATTGTTCTGTTTATCATTTTATTAGGATGTGCCAGGCAACCCTAACGAGCTGAACTTGAGGTTTAGCCTTTATTTAACTTCCTGCATATGCCCCTGCACCCCAATACGCGCCCTTGACTAGGAATCGAACCTGTGACCCCTCAGTGCACAGTCCAACACCCTAACCACTGAGCATACTTCAGGGCGGGATATTTGTTTTCATTTCCGAGAATGAGGTTTCAGCTGCATGTAACCCGCAGCAGTTTGCTCACTTATTCAGCGGCATTAACTGAGGTCGTGCTCTGTGCCGAGCTCTGCGCGAGGTGCTGGGGACCCGGGAGCGCTGCTTGTCCCCAGCAGGTTCCCAGTGGATGGACACAGGCCAAACCGCTCACAGAATGGGTCTGTCTATTCATCGTGTCTTCTCCAAGCTTCACATGGTGCGCAGCACATAGTAGGAGCTCATTAATTAGCCACTGCTACGGGCAACAAGGCAATACCGTGTCTCTGGCATTTGGACTGTCGAATGACAGCCTGTTCGTCTGTGCTGTGTGACTATGGGCATGTCACAGCACCTCTCTGAGGCTCTTTTCCTCTTGTGTAGAACGGGCTCTTACATCACAGGCTCCTGTGGGAGTTGAAGAGCTAATCCGTGGAAAGAGCCGGCACGTGCTGATTGTTTGGCAGAGTACAGTTCCTGGGGTTAATATTGTCACCACAAGGTCAGTGAACCCTGGTGAGCGCTCCGGTCTGCGTCAGCTCTGGAAAAGGAGGAGCACTGACCACATCCCCGTGTGTCTGGTCCACTCTGCGACCTGGGCAGCAGCAACGGTGGCTGCCTTAGGTGGGTGGAGAGCAGCATCTAGTGGAGGAGAAGCAAAAGTGACCGTCACGGGGACATTTGGATGAGAACGTTTTAAAGGCTGTTTTTTTAAGTCTTTTTCTCTAAGGCAGTGGTTGGCAAACTCAGTCAACAGAGCAGCAAACCACAACTCACGAGCTGCCTATGGCTCGTAAGCCGCAGTTTGCCGACCACTGCATTAAACCACTGAAACACCAACCCACGTTCCCTAGTTTTGCTTTCTCTACCCATCAAAAACCACCATCTCCTATTTTCTCATCTCTTCTCACATCTCCTATACTTCCCTCTCCTTCCCTCCTTCCGCCTAGCTCAGCCTGTGATCTTGCTTCACACTTCACTGAGAAACATGAAAACCCAGACGGGAATCCATCAACATTACCTTCTTCCTACACACGTTCATTGTGCTTGTCTGATCGCCCTGGAGGGTGTGTCCTGCTCAGAAGACCAGCCAGCCCCTCTGCTTGAGCTATAGATTCTGACCTCAGCCTCAGGGGGTTTGTTCTTCTTTCTTGAACGTTGTGTGTTATATTTCTCCCTATCGGGCGATTTCCATCAAGATAAATACACACTATTCTCTAATATTTTTAAATCCTCCTCCATCTACTATACCATTTCCCTGCTCCCTTTTTGTAGCAAATATTGCTACATTTTTTTCAGTGCCTTTCACCGGGACTTCCATTCCCACCATTCCACAATTTGCTCTTGGGGATAAAGTCCATGCTGGGAAATCCAGCAGACCCTTTACCTTGTATCTTTGCCACCCACCCCAGCTTTCCTGTGGTACAATTGGTGTGCAAAACTGTGTACATAATGAATGTGTACAACTGGGTGAGCTTGGACACGGGTATACACTCTGATCCATCCCCTCCTGTATCCAGCAACCCCGCCCCCCACCATATCCATCTTCTTCCCTCTTTTTACCTGGAAACTGAGGTGCTCGCTGTGCTCCTCTGGGTTGTTCAGACTCAGCCACTTGGCTTTTCTCTTGCAGCGGCTGGAGTTTAGGCTGGATTTGACCGGGTGGCCGGATCCGCATGTTTTTGGGAGAAGAAATAAAGAATCGTGTTACCTCTATATTTATTCATCATCTAAAAGTTATTGTATGCCTGCCACGTGCCAGACACTGCCAGGCCTAAAGCAAAGGACTTTCCCTTGAAAATCTCACATTCCAGTGACATAAAATAAAAACAACAAATAATGTACAGAGCCACAGTGTGGTCATTGCCAGGGAAATGCAGAAAAAATAGCAAAATAAGAGAAATGGGGAGTTAGTGGGAAGGTGGGGTGTAAAGGGGCCGCTTGCATTGATTAATGGAGGACAGGTGAGAAGCAAAAGAGTCTTGGTGAGAATCAAAGACTTGAAGGAAGTGAGCGAGTTAATGAGGTTACATGAGCTGTTGGTGGAGAAAAGAGCAAATCTCTCAGGTAGAGAGGTCCAAGGAAGAATAAAGTGGCCGGGGCGGCTGGAGCAAAGCAGACCGAGGGGGAAAGAAGCAGGAGAAATCAGAGAGGCAGTGGGTGGGGGAAGGGCACCTGAAGGAATTTTCTGACTGTGAAAACGGAAACCCTCATGGGGTGGTGGGAAGGGGAGCACATGAACCAAAGTTCCTACCCCCTTCTGTGTTGAGAACAGGTTGAGGGAAAGACCCCTGCAAAAGCCAGACCAGTAAGGTGACCGCTTGCAGTGTCCAGCAGGGGGAGCTGGTGGTTGGACCAGATGTAGTAAAAGGCGGGGATGAAAACTTGTCAGATACTGGCTAGTCTTGAAAGACAGAGGCACCAGTATCTCCTGGTTGTTTCTGTGAAGGGTTTGAGGTAAAGGAGGAGTCTGGGATGAATCAGAAGATTTTTGCCGGGGCAGCTGGAAGAATGGGACTTGGTCAAAGGAAGTGTAGGAGGGCAAGTCAGAATGTGAGACATCCATGCGGTTTTAGGTCGTGCAGGAAAGGCATCTGGCCCGAGGTATCTGGGAATAAGTGGAGATATTTCTTTAGGTAGAAGCAGAGCTAGTCCCTGAGGTCTCAGGGAGGGAGATGTGGGAGGGGACGATGGTGGAGTTTTGTTCCGATGTTCTGTGTCTCATTGAGAGTTAGGAGGGAGGAGGAGGGTGGAAGACTGAGGCTCGAGTGAAGGCAAGAAGGAGAGGGCATGAGATGCAGAGGAAATGAATGAACCTAGATGGTGTGAGTGAATGCCAGGCCAGCAGGGGGTCATAAAAGCAAGTCCCCTCAGCACAGCGGTGGCTCCTGCTACATGAATAGCAAGTGGATTCAGGGTAAGAGAATACAGAAATGCATGCGCACGGCAGGTATAACAAGTTTAAACCATATTGAAACCTCTGTCCAGCTCCGGCTGTTCAAGTACTCTAACGAAGGGAAGATGCTGTGCCTTCTCCAATTTCAACCCTGCAGGCCCAGCCTCTTCTGCACCATGTCCATCCTGGACCAAATTAGGCCGATGTTGAGCTGCATCTGGCAGGGTCTCAGACCCACCAAGTCTCAGTGGGATGGGATTGGGGCCCTCTGCCTGCCTTTCTTTCTTTTTCTTTTTTTTTGAGATAAGAAAAGAGAGTAGAGAGAAGAGAGAAACATCGAGGTGAGAGCAAAACATCAATCGGCTGCCTCCCACATGTGCGCTTCCTGGAGATCAAACCACAGCCTGGCATGTGCCTGGACGAGAATAAAACCTGCTACCTTCTGGTTACAGGAGGATGCTGCACCCAACTGAGCCACACCAGCTAGGGTGTCTGCCTGATCTCTTCCCCTCCCCCTCCCCCGCCCGCACCCCTCCTTTCCTTTCCTGTCTCAATCATCAACCATCCTCAGATTAACCAGCCAGGGGACCTTACTAAATGACATGCCCTTAAAAATCCAGAAACATGCCCTTACCACGTCATACTTCAACCAAATCCCTGCTATTGCCAAGCTAGCTAAATTTTAACTGCTGTAACTGTCCTTAAATTCAAACCCAGGCTCATCTGTAATCCTTTAGGCAGATTTGTGCAAGTGGATTCACAGTGATTTGTAAGCTTTCCAATATTTTGGATCTTTTTTTTTTTTTAATGATATTTGCCGTAGCAGTTATTTGTTGACTGCTTACAGAGAAGAAGACGGATTTGGTGAGATGCAGGGATGCTTGGTATAGGAGGGGATAGGTAAGAGTGTATGCGTGTGTCCAAGCTCACGGGGTTTCTTTGGCTTTGCCCTTACATTTTTTTTAAATCACAAGTTCTTTTAATATTTTTATAATTGCCCTGTTTGACATTTAAATCTTTGCTGCACACAGTGAATACCCACTTTAATTAAGAGAGAGATCATTATCTGACACTTTTTCTTGAGCAATCCTAACCTTACCGACTGCTTTGAAATGGCAGTATTATCTCACAGAAACCAGCATGCGCCCTCAGCTCGAATTCTAAACGCCATTCTGCACTGTCCATGGTGCTCCAGCAATGCTCCGTTTGCTTCATCTTGAAAACAATTCTAAGGACTAAAAAAACCCAAACTTGCTAAGCACTGGAAAATTCCTGGCTGTTTTTTTCAAATGAACTTGAGGATCACTGCGTTGAGTTGCAGGATAGAACCAATGCTGTTGTCCGTTCATTTGGGGTTGGATTGAATTTAGACATTAATTTAGTTACTCCACGGTGCAGGGCTTCACTCGGGTTTTCCTGGAAAGGCTTTGTACTCACAAGTGATTCCAAAGAAGATCCTGTAAGTGTCCAGGTTGCTGCTGAGGTTTGGCAGTAGAAACCGGCCCTGGGTGCCTTCTGGGGGCGGCCATGCCTGTTGTGTGTGTGTGTTGGTTTGTTTGGTTCTGGTTTGTCTGGGGGAGGGCCACCCAGGAGGGAGGGTGTGAGAGAAGAGAAGAGGACCAGAGGAGAAGACTTGGGAGTGTTGAGTTGGATAAGTCCTATTCCTCTGCTCAGATGTCACCTTCTCAGTGGGGCCTCTCTCAGCCACCCTAACTCAAAACACAAACCCCACCCCTCCTGGCCGGCCCTGTCTCCCTCGTCTAGTTTATTTTTCTCCAGAATCTTCCAACACACTACATCATTTACTTTCTGATTTTGTTGTCTGCCGTCTAAGCCCCACCAGGCAGGGCTTTTTGTCTGTCTTGTTCACCTGAGCACCCGCAGCAGGGACCCTGGTACAGTAAATACTTGTTGGCTTGAGTTGCATGCTGGGTGGATGCGGTCAGAACGTGGTGGAACCAGCCTTGGTCCCGCAGAGCCCCTAGCCTGCACAGCGCTGGAGATCCTGGCGAACAGCTGCGCCTTTTGGGGACAGGCTCCTGGGAGGACCCCACTCTCCCAGTGACCTGCATGTGGGGGCGGGGGGAGAGAGTGGGCCACTTAAGGCCTGGCCTCTCCTGGATGGAGAGCCAATATAACCTGTAACACTGTCAGCAATAATATTAATACTGGTAAAAAAAAAAAATAAAAAAAATAGGCCAAAACTGATTTGGCTTGGTTGGTGGAGCATCGGCCTGCAGACTTAAGGGTCCTGGGTTTGATTCTGGTCAAGGGCATGTATCTTGGTTGCGGGCACACCCCCAGTGGGGGGCATGCAGGAGGCAGCTGATCAATGTTTCTCTCTCATCGATGTTTCTAACTCTCTATCCCTCTCCCTTCCTCTCTGTAAAAATCAATAAAATATATTTCTTAAAAAAAATAGAGCTGCAGTAACATTTTAAAGGTGCTGGACTTTTCCTCCTGAGTCTATACTAAGTGTTTCACATTCCTCGTTTAAGTCTCCGATCCTTCTCAGAAGGCAATCACATTATACCCGTTTTAAAGATGAGAAGACTGAGGTGCAGAGAGAGTGCCCACCATTTCCAACCACTTTCTAGAGCACTATTCAATGCAGCAGGCATTGAATAAAGGTGCTGCCCTTCCCTGCCAGGAGGGCCCTGGCATTGGGCAGGAAGGTGGGGGTGTGTTGGGAGGTGCAGGAATAAGAATGTGCCTCTGGCTGGGAGGATCTTCGCACTGGGAGCCAGGGGACCAGGCAGTGTGTTTCCGGGGGGCGGGGCCGCGTGCTTGACGGGTCCTGACGTCTTGGGGCGCCTGGTCCCGCCCCAACGCAGCCGCAGCTTGGGAGCCCAGCGCCCAGGAGCCGCCACCACCGCCGCCACTGCAGGCGCCCGGGACTCGGGACTCGGAACGCCGCGAGCCCAGCCATGGCTTCTGGCCCTGCGGGTGAGGGCGCGCTGGGCGCGGGCGCAGGGAGGGCGGAGGGCAGCCCCAGGCCCCGGCCCCGGCTTTCTGCTGACCCGCTGTCTTGTCCCACAGGGGCGGAGACCCGGCAGAGGCTGCTGCGCACGGTCAAGAAGGAGGTAGGTGAGGAGGTGGGGGAGGGTGGGGCGCCACCCTGAGGGAGGGGACAGCCATAGCCCCCCTTCCCAGGAAAGTCTCACAGGGGGGTTTGCCACTGGCAGAAGGGGGCGGCCACCTTGGTTGTGGGCTCACCTGGGTGGGCACTTACCTTCCCTCAGAACTGGAGGCTGCTGAATTTGGGGGTGGGGCTTCAGGTAGGGGGGTGGGGCTCTGGATGTTTTTCTGCTACGTGCAGGGGTGAATGCCTCGGGAGGGCACTCCCACTGGGGCACTCCTGCGTTTGTCCGGTGGAACCCCTCCTGGGAGAGCCAGTGGGTGGGTCTCACTACAAGGAGACGAGCACCTGCGGGCCCTTAGGGCATGGGGGTCCTGATGGGCTACAGAGGAGGCCAGACTTCAGGAAAGGGGAGAGATCCCCTGGGAAAATAAAGCTTCCCCCCACACATCCCTGGCCCCATCTGAATTCTCAGTCCTCGGGCCATCCCAGGAGCCAGGGTTCTCCCCCCCTGAAAGTCTCTGCTTAGTGGGTTACTTCATTTGCGGGCACGAGCCCACATTCTCCTGGTGGGCAAGGGCCTCTCAACCCCCCACCCAAGAAGGAGGGTGAGCTGCCCTCTGCCCTCTCCCTCTCTTCCTGGACTGCAGGGAGTCCAGTCTAGCCTTTAAAGTTAGTAACCCATGACCCCTGAAGAGAGGGCAGAATCCATAGTGATGGGTGTCTGGGGAAGCATTTAGATGCCTGGACACTGTGTGTGTGCACATGTATGTTCATGCATGTGTGGGTAAGGATATGTAACTGTGTCTCAGGATATTTGTGCATCTGTGTATTGTGTATACATGTATCTGTGTGTGTTTGTATTTTTAGCATGATGTGTATCTGGGTGATGCAGGCATCTGTAAATGAGTGAGGCTGTGACTATGTATGTATATATGTGTGTATCCACGTGAGTGTGTATCTGCGTGTGTGTGATGTGTGATGCATGGTCTGAGTGTGAGTGAGTGAGACTGTGATTGTGTGTATATGACCCTCCTCATGTCACTCACATCCCTCAGCCTTGGACCCCGTTGCTGCTGAGCCGGCATCACTGATGTATCTTGAGTCCTTAGCCTGTAGACCGTGGGGACTGGCCTGATCCCTCGGTTTCTGTGTGTGGGGGGTGTCAGCATCCGGTGTCCTCACTGAGCACGGAGAAGCCCCTCCCCGCTTGATGGCAGACAGCCAGCACTCGCAGCCTCCATGCTTCAACCTGTTGCTGCCCCTCCCTCCTCCCGGAGCATCAGGGTGTGTGTGTGTGTGTGTGTGTGTGTGTGTGTGTGTGTGCTGCGTGCCCATGTTGTTTCAAGAAGCAGCCTCAGGTTGCACATCCTGGCCTCTCTGAATAAGGAGACACACAGGATACAAGGATTCAATGGAATCCCTCAGAAAGGCCCAGAACTTGTCAGCTCAGCCCTGTGGAGACCTGAAGAAAGCTCTGTCTAGAACATCTTTCCAACAAAACCTACAGACCCACACATTATGACTATTTCAAGGGAGGGTGTGTATAGACACCCCTCCCCCAAAGCCTTCAGGTTCAAAACCTCCAATATTTTTGTTCATTGTTTAACCAAACCAGATGTTTTCACCTGGAATGGCTGTGTCTTTAAGGAAATGGTTGGCTGGTTCCATCGGGAGGGGCTGCAGGCCGGTGAGCATGTCAGCAAGGTCCCTGGGGAAGGCAGTGCTTTCTGCCTCTGGGTGGGGCTCCAGTTGGGTTCCTGGTCCCAGCTCTGCCACCAGCCCCCTCGGTGCCCTTGACAAGTCCCCTTCCCTCTCGAGGACTCAGTCTCCACATCTGGAGAAGGGAGTATTGGTCCATCATTACCAGTCTAGTTTGGGTTATCAGCCAAGCCGAGGGGAACACTTTGTCCCTGGTGTCCAGTGGTCTGAGCCTGCGTCCTCTCTCCTGGGAGGGGCTGGGTTTGGGGCTTGGAATGAGCTTTCTGCCTGGCTGCCAGCCGAGATCATCTCCTGATCAGAGGGACCTCCTGGCATGCTGCTTGGAGCTGAGAAGGGCAGGGGCAGAACCGACCAAGTTTAAATATGTATTTTTATTGATTTTTCACAGAGAGGAAGGGGGAAGGTTAGAGAGCTAAAAACATCGATGAGAGAGACATCGATCAGCTGCCTCCTGCACGCTCCCTACTGGGGATTTGCCCGCAATCAAGGTACATGCCCTTGACCGGAACCGAACCTGGGACCTTTCAGTCCGCAGGCTGACGCTCTATCCACTGAGCCAAACCGGTTCTGGCTAGAACCGACCAAGTTTGGACAAAGGGCCTAAGTACCTATTGACCCTGGATCTGCCATCAGAAGGCAGGACCTAACAGTCACAAGCTGGTGTCTGTTTCTAAATTCCGCATTTCCTGGGGCACATCATGTTAGTAAGCAGAGCCCCCATTCACCCTGTGCGCACAGTGACTTTGTGAGGTGATGATTGTCCCAGCTCACAGACAAGGAAACGCATGGAGAGGGAGAGGGAGGTGAGTTGCTCAGAGCACACAGCTAGGAAGGGACAGAGTTGAGGACTTACTCCCAGGTCTGTCTGAGCCAGGCTCTTGGCCCTTATGTCACAAACATAAGTGAAGAGAAACAAGTTCAAGTCTTCTGTTCTGTGAGCCCCTCTGTTTAGTATGATGCCCCTAAGGGCATGGTGACAGGTTTATTCCCCCCAAAGCAGACCGCTCTCCTTTCCTTGCATGTACCCCTAATACCAGAGCGCCAATCTCCAGGGGCATGCCTACAAATCTGGGGGTCGGGTCAGCTGTTGCTTCTCCTCACCGTCTGGGTTCAGAGGAGCCATGTCCCTGCTGTCATGGTCTGCCTGGAGGCTCCCCACATCCTTCCGGTGGAAGAGGCGGCTTCAGAATCAGTTTCTGTAGGTGCCTGGCTGGTCCGCAAGCTTTGCCTGAGCCCCTGGAACCACAAAGGCCAGCAGGGGTTGGGGGGCTGGGAGCTCTGTCCAGCGCTGACTCGGGGAGCCACTGTGGAAGCAGGCCAAGAAGGAGCCTTGGGATCCGCCAGAGCTGGTTCCAGGGCCGGTGCACTTGTTCACTGGGGGGCATCTGTGTGCCACAGGCTGGGCTCTGTTGGTGTGGCAGGGAGCAAGACAGGCCCTGCCCTCTTGGGGCTGACTTTCTAGTGCGGGAGACAGACCCCAGCAGACGTTCTGAGTGTAATTAAAAAGGTAATTATAGGCTGTGCTCCACCGTCTGAAGGAGAGGTACTCTGCAGCATAAGAACAAAACAGAGAAGTAACTGCATGCAGGACACATCTTAAATTACCTGTGTTGAAGAAGATACGTGAAGGAGATGTACATTTATTTTCATTGATTTTTTTTGTTGTTGTTGAAAAGAGAGGGAAAGGGAGAGAAAAAGAGGAAGAAAGAAACATCGATTTGTGGTTCCACTGATTTACTAGTATGCATTCATTGGTTGCTTCTTGTGTGTGTTCTGACTGGCGATCGAACCTGCAACCTTGGTGTATGGGGCTGACACTCACCCCAGCTGAGCTGCCCCGCCAGGGTATGAGTAGGCCTTTCACGTGAAGGTAGGAGGTGAGAGGAGACCGAAGGAAACCACTCCTGGCAGAGGGAACTGCATCTGTGGCTGGAGGGAGCACTGTGAACACGAGTAACAGGAGGACTCGGAGTAGGGGGAGTTCCAGAGAAAGGAGAACAGTGTGGACAGAGCACCTGGTCCTGTCATGAAGGCAAGAGGGAAGGAGTGGGGGGCCTTAGGGAGTAGGGAAAGAAGAGGGAGAAGCTGACATTGATAGCTCGTAAATTGCACAGTTTTGGATGAGCATCCATCCCTCTTTATATGCACAAGTGTCTGGGTTTCAGTTTGTTCATAATGGAGATGGAAATTACTCAGGCATCAGGATAAACAGTGTGAGAACGCCCACCCCATTCGCCGAGCTTTACCGGGGGGCAGGCGTCTGATTTTCCCGTCTCCCCAGTGCCGCCGAGGGTGGCCCCAGCATGACTTCCTCCCCTCAAACCCAACCCGCTCTCTCCTGGCTCCTTTCCCTCCCCAGCTCCACCACTTAATTTTGTTTTGGTTTCCAGAGAGAGCAGGCACTGGCTTCCCGTTGCCATGACAACTGCCATTAAAGGAGCTAGCCATGTGACTCACAGTTGATAAAGGAAGCAAAGTGACTAACTGCCTTGTTTTCCTGCTTCCAGGCTGGGATTAGGAGGCCTCTTAATTGGAGGAGAGAAGGCAGGGGCTGGCTGGCCTGAGGGCAGACCCCGGAAGGAGAGGGGAGGATGGAGTGGTGCTGGAGAGGACGCTGCTTTAGTTCTGGAGCTGATGGAAGGACTGTCATTGGGAGCAGTCAGCACAAGGGCTGAGCTGCGCTTTTTTGGGGAGCCGAGCCTCCAGGGCCCTGGATGGCTATAGGCTGGGGAGGTGGGCTGGACTTTCTAAGAAGGTGGGAGGGAGGTGAGAGAAGCCACTGATGTTATACTGGGTGCCATGGTGATTCCACTTCAACCCAGTGATTCGTAATGAAGGTTCTTAATGTTCATCCCCAGGTAGGGTCACCAGATGACATACAGGCAGGTCACACAAGGAAATGGAATTTCAGATAAAGAATAATTTTTAGTATAACTGTATATTGTTGGATCTGACAGCCGTACCCAGAGGACATCTGGCAATGTGGAGTCATGGCTGTCACACCTGTGTTGCTACTAGCAGCTGATTGGTAGAGGCCAGGGATGTTGCTCCACTTCCTGTAATTGACAGGATAGTCCCACTACGAAAGAGCCAGCCCACAGCGGCACTGCTGCTGAGATTGAGAAGGCTCTGTGCTGGGCGCGGTCCCGAAGGCTCCCCAAGTGTCTCCTCCTTTACTCTCAGCACAGGCAGTCCACAGAGAGGCCAGGATTCAAATCCCACTGTGCCAGGACCCGGAGGGCGGCTTCACGACCCGTGTTCACAGAGGGCAGTGGTAGGGAACCACGAGTTTCAGCAGAATCCCTGGAAACAAGGCGTGGGTTCAGGTGTGTGCAGGGGAAGGAGATGAGGCAGGGAAAGTCCATTAGTTCTAGCTTGTGCAGGGCTGTGAGTGCGAGGCTGCAGTGTCTGCTCCATTCGATAGTGGGAGCCATAGAGGACTGATGGGCAAGGAGGGTCTTGGGTGGACTTGTACTGAAGGAATTTTCAGCTGGTGGCAGGGGCCCGGATGGACCCTTTCTGTTAGTTCTTAGACAAAACTTCCGCTCTTCCTTCCTCCTTTACTTTCCCTTCTCTCTTCCTCCCGCCTCCTTTCTCTCCCGTTCTCTGAGCCCCTCTCCTGCTTTCCTTTCCTTCCACAAGTATTTATTGACCATCTACTATGTGCCAGGCGCTGTTCTAGGAGCTACAGATTGGGAAGTGAGCAAAATCACATGCCCATGCACATGCTCTCATGAAGCTCACAGTCCAGTTGGGGGTCAGAGAGAAAAGCAGTCTATGTATATATAAAAGCCTAAGTGACCGTTATGACTGAATGGCTGGTTGCTATGATGTACACTGACCACCAGGAGGCAGAGACTCAATGCAGGAGCTGCTCCCCTGGTGGTCAGTGCACCCTCACAGGGGAGTGCTGCTCAGCCAGAAGTGGGGTTCATGGCTGGCAAGCACAGCTGTGGTGGCAGTGCTATCGAGTGGCAGTGGTAGGTGGAGCTAGGATGAGAAGCCGTGGAGCTGCACCTGGCCAGGCTGGGCTCCTCCTCAGCCACCTGCCACTAAGGCACTGCTACATCCCTCAGGAAGACGTCGGACTGAATCTGGATTGTGAGAGGGCACAGGCTGAGGGACCTCACCCGTGCCCTAATCTGTGCACCGGGCCTCTAGTAAATATAGTGTATTAGGAGCAACAAGCACCAGGAGGAAATAAACCTGGGAAGGGCTCACCAGAGGAGGGTCAGGGATGGCCTCTCTGATGGGGTGACATATGAGCAGAGGGAAAGGAGGGAACCGTGCCGACAACTGTGTGGAAGGATGTTCCTAACAGAGGGAATAGCATGTACAAAGGCCTTGAGCCATGCATAGCAAGGGGGCCAATGAGGCTGGAGGGAAATAAACAAGATGGATGAGGAGGAGGAGGGGCTGAGGTCAGAGAAGGAGCAGGAGGCTCATCCCTTGGAAGCAAAGCTTTGGCTTTTACTCAGAGTTAATGGGGGCCGCGAGAGGGTTTGGACAGAGGGGAGCATGAATGCACCTGTGTTGGAGGTGCTGAGGCTGCAGGGCAAGCAATCCTTGTAGGCAACAAATGGGGGCAACACCAAGTCATTGGGTTAGAGAGGAAGCTTCTGTCTCATTCTCTGAGCTTCCAGAAAATCACAGCTCTGCCTTTACTCCCCTGCTGGGCCAAGTAGGGGTTCGGAAATGCTTGCAGAAGGAATCTAGACATCTGGATGGGATATTTTGGGGCTCTCTGATGCTGGCAGGGTTGACTCAAACAAGTTGTGTGTGTCGTGCTTTCAGGCTTAAGCCGGCAGAACTTCTCTTTATGAATAATGCAACCATGTATGCCGGGGCATTTTGATATTTTTTCTCCAGGTCTGGGACAATGCAGCTTCCAGGAGCTTCTGATAGTCATGGCTGGGGCTTTAGCGCCCGAGCTCAATGTGACAGAGGGGCCCTGGCTTTCCTGCTTGGTTCTCTCTCCCGTGCAGGCTGGCTGCGTCTCCACTGCAGCAACCTCCCGAGGGGCCCCGGGAGAGGGTGGTAGCGTTTGTTGCTGGTTGGCAGGTGGGAAGGACACTTTGTCCCAACTCTGCTCCTATTACCTGTGGCCTCCTAGCAGATCCCCTCTCCCAGTCTCATCCTCCTGCTTTCTAAGTGGACAGGATTGGACCAGATCCAGGACTCTAAGAACCTCGAGTCATCTCATTTGGCTGACATCACTCTCCAAGAGCCAAGTCTTTCTGATACTTTCTGACTTCTGAATTTGCCAAGTCTGTTTAAGACTTATTAAAACTCCAGAGCTGATAAGACTTTTTGGGAGCCTTTGCTTCACTTAAGGAAACGAAGGACTCAACTGCAGCTATTGCAATAGGTTAAAGTTTTTTTTTTTTTTTAAATATATCATTCACTGAGCATTTTATATGGTGACCTCATTTAATTATTTCAACACCCCCTGAGGTGGGTAAACACTCTCCCTTGTAGAGAAGGTAATTGAAGCACAAAGATGGCAAATAATTGGCCTCAGGGAGGGAGATCATCAGTGGCACAGCTTGGGGGTCTGCTCCAGAACCCTGCTTTCTATCACTCTGGAGCCAAAGGCAGTGACCCACATGTGGTTATGAGCTGTATGAGACAGGGGAGACAGGGAGAGGGCCACCCTTTGGAGCCGGTCAGTCCTGAGGTCCGGTCTTGGCCAGGCCATCGGTAGCTGTGTGAATCTCTGCGGCTTCAGTTTCCTCGTGTATCTGAGAGTGGGGGCATCACCTACCGCACAGCTGTGCTGTGTGCCCTCCCTGCCTGCCAGGCTTTCAACAGGATTTGTGGGTCAGTCAAGCACAGTGTTTGGATCACCCAGTCAGGAGCCAGAGAGACTCAGTTCCATAAGGACATTTTGCCACCCTTTCTGTCCAACCTGAGGTTGCAGGTGCTCTCAGCATGGGATCTTGTTCTCCCTGGGCAAACCCTGGGCTTCGGCGCTGTAGCCACGGAGCAGTGCTGCAGACTGGGAAGGTGTACTTACGGGAGCCAAAGGGACGAGTCCTTGAGTAGGAGTCAGGAGGACTGAGTCTTGACTGGCTGGCTGGCTGGCCGTCCTGGGTGGGCAGCTGGATCTTCCCTCTGGTCCAGTTGCTCATTGGCCCCTTGAGGTAATCCCTGAGCCTAGGTATGTCAGAATCCCCCGTGAGCCTACTGGCCCTGCCACTGAGCCGCCAGGAGCCCCTGGGTGAGGCGGCCAAGAGTGCTGAACGCCAGTGGGGAGCAGCGTACTTTTCCTTCTTCTTTTTTTTTAATTTATTGTTTTTTTTTTACAGAGGGGAAGGAGAGGGATCGAGAGCCAGAAACATCGATGAGAGAGAGACATCGATCAGCTGCCTCCTGCACACCCCCCACTGGGCATGTGCCCGAAACCAAGGTACATGCCCTTGACCGGAATCGAACCCAGGAACCTTGAGTCCACAGGCTGATGCTCTATCCACTGAGCCAAACCGGTTCTGGTTTTCTGTGAGAACCTCTTTCCACATCCCTCGTGGTTCAGGGTTCCGGGTCAGGTTCTGAAGAAGGCCGCACGCAAATGAAATGAGAGACTAGAAAACATTAATTTGGTGATATTGGGGGGCCAGGCGGGAGCCTTCCTCTAGTGGAAAGGACTGCCACCTTCCTTTGGCCTTACCATCCCTTTTATTTAGGTTTGGGATACACCCTTTGCCCTGAAGCAGGCAATTCCAGTAACAAGTAGATTATCTTATCAGTCAGGATTGACACAATTATTTGATGGGGAAGTTCATTGTCTCAATTAGATAGGGAGTGGCTGGTTTTGACTTTTCAGAGCTTCAAGGTTGACCAGCCTTCTAGCCTCCTGTTTACATCCATTTAGTGAGAACAATGTTTGGTTTCCGACAGCTTTCCTTCTTTTGATAATACAAGAAGATAGGAGATGGGCTGTGGCTGGGTAGGTCAGTTGGTTAGAGCATCATCCCCATAGGCAAGATCGCAAGTTTGATCCCTGGTCAGGATACATACAAAAATTAGCCAATGACTGTGTAAATGGGGGGACAACAAATCTATGTTTCTCTCTCTCTTCTTGCCCTTTCTCTCCCCCCCGCCCCCTAGATACACACACACACACACACACACACACACACACACACACACAACACACTCTAGAGGCCCGGTGCATGAAATTCGAGTGCACGGGGGTGTGTGTCCCTCAGCCCAGCCTGCACTCTCTCCAATCTGGGACACCTTGAGGGATGTCCAACTGCCCATTTAGGCCTGATCCCGGTAGGATCGAGCCTAAACAGGCAGACATCCCTCTCACTATCCAGGACTGCTGGCTCCCAACTACTCGCCTGCCTGCCAGCCTGATCACCCCCTAACCACTCCCTGCCAGCCTGATTGATGCCTAACTGCTCCCCTACCAGCCTGAT